>JAODVM010425938.1:0-25118 GCA_025400095.1 Phenganax marumi
CAAGGAATTTCGACAGAAAATAAGGATTTTTAGGATACAAAAAAAGGATTTTTCAAATTTGTGTGTGGAAACACTGAAGACCAGAGATCAACTCGACGAGAGAGTAAAAGGGCAGTCGCAATATTGGGCAACAAACAAAACAGCGCAAGCGTGCATCATCCAAGTCACTTTTAGGGCGCGACTCGGCAAAGCATCGCGATTTTTAAATTATATTGAAAGCGAATAAAGCGATGATGCATGGAAGAAAATTTTAAAAGACATTTAGGCTATATAACTAAAAATGTTATATTGCCTTTGATTATCTGCGGAATCTCAACTAGAATGAAAGTTACCAATCAATGAAATCGAAATTCGCGTCGCGTTGGCGAATCGCGTCTGGTGTGTATGGGCCTTAAGCCTGCTCTGACACAACACATGCATCGCTGTCGTCTTTCTGTTTGGCTGATGATGCGGAAGGAATCCCTGTGATCTGCTCGTATGAGCGTAAATCAAGGCTGGAGAAAGTACGCCAGCATGGCAACATGCTGCCAAGAAATTTTTTTGACCTCACAGGAAATTTCGATTTCAAATGTTCTTTGTAATTGTTCTTTAGAAGAACAAGCCCACAAACTCTGCAAGAAACTTTCAAAGTCTTACTTAAGTACCTTGCCATTACTTTTACGTTGATGTTTAAGCATGTGCAACAGCGTGTTGTAAACAAGAGCCTGCGATCCTTGTGGCCGAATATTGTGCAATACTTCAAGTAAACATATAATTTCGCAGGAAATTGTTTGCGTATGAATGCCTGCTGCCAGGAAGAAAAAATTTTATATAGACCTGGCCCAAATCCCAAACATTCAGCTCAAACTCATATTCTCACAGAATTTTTGTATTGTTTCCACCTCCTTTGATTGACTCCATGTCATTGTTGGGCAAAAGTCATCTATCTCTTGCTTCCGCAATTGAAGAATCGCGTATTTACTAGCAGACTCCACGCGTTTGCTTCCAGCGCTGCTCGTCACTTTGTTTCTAGCTCGCCATTTCGGCATTCCCGTATCTAGTTGTTTTCTTCCGTTGGCAGAGTTTTCTATTCTTTTCCTTGCTGATTTCAGTAGTGCTTCCGTAATAGCATCATCAACGACTTCCACCTTCCTCTCGTTCGCCTTTTCTTTTTCCTCTTGTCGCTTCTGGGCCTTCCATGCTTCAAACGTGATGGTTTTCTTTAAAAGTTTTTTACCACCTTCAGGACGCACGTTTGATAGCTGTGCAGCGGTAGATCTGTTTAATTTTTGCTTTCTTTGTTTCTGCTCAACCAATGGTTTGCGGGCAGTTCCTTTTGTTTCGTTTTTGACTACAGTATCAGGCTCGTTAGTTGATTTTCCAGCTGATGTGCCCGGTCTTTTGCTCTTCTTTTCCTTATCTTTCTCTTTGGTATTTCTATTGGAGAGTATGCTACTTTTACCACTTATAGAGACTAACTTTCCGCCTGCAGTTGACGCCGGTCTTATACTATTGGTCTCATTCAAGCTTACCAGGTTAGGCCTGTATTTATCCACTATATTTCCTTTCATAGTTGGCCTCTCTTCGCTTTTTGCTTGTGTTTGGCCTTTCAACAATTCAACTGGGTTTGTGACGTTATTCTGATTTTCTAAAACACCGTTTGAGTTTTCAACTCTGTTTACATTACTATCTGTTGCAACAGGTAGATTTGTACTTTCACTTGTCTCGTTAGGGTTGATAGAAACATCTTCTCCAACCCATGCTTGGGCTCGTCTAAAGGTCGGTACTATGGTATAGTTAGGAGGAGGATCGTTGTCCCCTCGACGCGTATCTTCTGTTCCTGTCACATCCATACTTTTTCTCGCGCGTTTATCTGTCCACGCGCGCCTTGCTATCTTTTTCTTCTCTGTTAACCACTGTGTGAACCGCTTTTCACTTTCCTCAATGCGTTTCTGTTTTTTCTCGGCTTCTTCTTGAGCGTGTCGCCGTAGCTCTTTCTTTTCTCTCCTTTTCATCTTCCGTTTCTCACGTTGTTCAAAATTCTTCAACCTCAACCACGCCAATATACTTGAGTTTGTAGAATGCATTAGTTGATGATCAATACTCACACAACCGGCTCTCTCGTAATTCACAGACGAAGCCGCATCTTTCCGGGCAGCTTCACTCCCTTCAAACGTATTCCCAGTTCTTTTCCGCTCCGCCTTGTTCTTATAGCTGTGCAAAAGTTTTGAAGTCTTAGTTTTATGTTCACAATCGTTTGACGTGACTGAAAACCGCAATGACTTGGAATCATTGCTATGTTGGTGCTCATCGTCAAAAGCTAATCGAAAATCAGAGTTCTGAAAGGAGTCGCTTACTGGATTATCTGGTACAATAAACAGTCTGAAAGAGGACTTCTTCACTTTCCTACTAGATTTGTACAAGTTACGCTCGTTTAATTTTAGTTCATTCCCAGGTGGAATGCATGGCATAACGCCGTCGTCAGAGCATACACTGACACCGGTCCCAACATCGCAGTCTATGTCTTGAATAATTGCTTTCAATATTGCAAGATCTTTATTTTCACCAAGTTCTAAACTTGTTTTGCCTTCGGGGATCACGTCATCCATATGATATTACCTAAAAACAAAATATATTTGGAAATTTGAGCACTGTGCTAGTCATGATTCAAGACAATTGAATTGAAAGAACAACTCCAATTATCAACATTCTAATTGCATACATGAATAAGATAGTTTTAGAATATGAAAGCTCATTAGACAGCATGAAAAGTTTGGATAAAGTGGATTTTCCACATAGTGGAACTATCAGATAAAATTACTTTTAATCCAATTTGGAAAAAAGTACAAAACAAGGCACTGCAGTCTTATAGAGACTTCTGTTGAACCTATCAAAAATTTTGATTCATAAATCATCTCAATTTCTACGCCAGTCTTCAATCACGATTTTTCAATGATGGAAACTAAATGATGCCAACAACTCCCTAGCTGCTCATTGCTCTCCTTCACAGGCTCTCAAAACCTGGACAAAAGGCCGCAACCCCTCAGGTCTCTTAAACGCAAGACTATTACACTATGCAATGAAGGCCACGAAAGGAGGTAGATGCAATGTAATACCCTGACTGTAGTCCCCCCCCCCCAACCTTTTGGAAACCAAACTAAAGCAAAAGTGGTGGGAACCATCAAACATTTGCTTGACTGCTGCAAGGGTATTTACAATTCAGCCACCACCAACTTTTTAATCCCTCCACTAGCCAAACTCTGCCATTTGAAGTCACATTATAACCATGTCATTTTTATACTCAACACTATCTAGCAAGTGCAAACATGATAGGTTCTGAATATGCCTAACACCAGGTATATTCAGCATATGGGGGTAGGTATAGTGGGTCAGACGAACTCGCACTACTTGTACAGATCAATACTGAATAGTTTATCCCTTACAAAAGTGGAGAAGAACTAGTGCGGGAATTGGCAAATTGATGTATTAAAAACTGCAAGTCATTTTCTGAGTTGCTCCCATGAGAGCAATAATAGAATTTGTAGAGTGTACAATAAGCAATACGTATATATATTCAGCAATCCACAATTTCCTTAAAGGAGTACAAAAACGATGAACCGACTAGTTTGTCAAAAACAATGTTATCACCATGCTGTAGTCTGTAGTCAGCATTCAGCAAGTGCAGTTTCAAAACAGTACAAATTAGTAATCACGGTTTAAACACGAACGTCAGAGTGGCGTTCTTACCAACTGCTGTCGAAAGTAAACTTCAACATTTCTTTCGTGCTGTAGCCCCTTCAACACTGCTTTTGCAACGTTGAACTTTCCAACAATCTAAAAAGTCTTTGCTGTCGAACGAATTAACAATGTTTGAACCAAGGGACGGACAGTGGGGACGGGACGAACAATGGACGAACCATCAAACGAACACCATATTGCGTTTCTATGACAACATGTTATTTTCATCAGTAATCTCATTTTATTCTTCGGCCCGTTATTTACGAACGGGCCGACCACTGACCTAAGAGGCTTGTTATACTTTGCTTTCTTTTTCTAAAACTTGTTTCGTTGAAGCTTCAAGTTGTTTTTGTAAAGATGCATGGGGCAGACAAGTTGTAGGGCCGAGTTGAGCTGGCTATGGTGTATGGTGTTTGCTGCGTTTTTTATTTATAGAAGTAGCGTGACTAGCGTCTATAAATTGCGTGGACTTTTGCGGAACGGGCCGAGAGTGACCGAGACGTTGGGTCTTGCTTGCATTGTGACTTATGGTTAATTAAGTTGCAATCATTTTATCAAGCATGGGGAACAGTAGCGCAAATGTATGACGAGATATGCATATTATAACACGCCACACGCAGTCAAAATGAAGTTCATTGAGTCGAACTTTTTCTCCCTTAGCGATGGTGCCCTGAACTCTCGGGAGTCAAAATCAGAGAATCTATTTCTTGAAAATAATTTCCCTAAGTGCAAGTTTTCATGCAACCTATCTCGCAAATGCTTTGCTCGATAAGTTGCACGAAATATTCTCTCTGTTACAGTTGCGATATTAAACTATTACTGGACTAGATATATTCAAATATTCATGAGAACAGAAAAGTAAGCTAAAGACTGGCGGGAAACTTTCCCTAAGCGAAGGTTTCAATCGTAGCTATAGTTTATCAATATTCCAAAGTATTACGTACATCAGAGCAACAATGCAGTTTAGCGGACACAGTGAGCGGTGGCAGATTGCAGGCTCAGCGTAGGCAATCTGATATTACTTTTTGGATGGTCAGCGTCGTAAGGTGTCCTGGGTGTCCGCTAAACTGCATTCGTCCCTAAAATCAGAATCAATGAATCAAAGCACTTTAATTCACTGACAAAATTACCGAGCAGATACAACAAACCTGTAGTATTTTGATTCTCCTACGTCGTTTTCGTCCAACAAAGCAAACACTGCTGCAATCCATTTTGTTTTCTTTAATTTTGTCTACAACTTTTGAAATGTTTTCCGCGCATTTTGATCTTTTGATCACGAGTCAAGTTGGCACTGGGGGCTTGGGTACAAGAGCGTGTCACACAAACGCAATGCACCAAGACTTGTTTTCCACTAGGTGGAATTTTTCGAGCGAAAAATAAATCTAGCAGCGTGATTGACTAGCAAAATAATTCCCCGCGAAAAAGTCGAAAGCAAGCCGATCAAGTTGCTAGATTTATTTTTCGTTCGAACGATTTCGCGTAGTGGAAAACCGCCTTAACGTCACAAGCTGGAATTACGCAACAGCTAGCGTAAATCGAGAGCATAGATGTTTAAAGTATAACTAGAAGTTACTATCGCAAGTGAAGTGCTGCCGTATATTGGCGGATTGTATTGAGAGATACATTTGCCAGTAACTGTTTGTGTGGCGGGGTAATATTATTTAGGCCTAGTTTTCATATGCGGATATTGTCGGCATCGCTTAAACAACCCGCTTTATCCTCTTATTCACCAACACCCTTCTACACCAAACCATACGTATTCCCTAAGGTCCGAAATTGAAAGACCCGAAATAACTCGAACTGATCAATTTCGAAACTTTCTGACAGTTAAATTTGGGGAAACGTATTTTAATTAATTCAGGTTAGGTTAGGTAAGGATTGTATTGGGGTTGGGTCATGGTTAGGTTAGGGTTAGGTTAGGTTAAGGAAACGTATTGTAATTAATGATTGTATCCTGTTTATATGTGTGTAACACAGCTTAGTGTGATCAAAATTGTTTAATGTATGTATAATTTTAACTGCATGTATACTAAATATTACCTGTAATTCAGTTTAATACCGCATGAGGTTTTTATTAAACTAATAAATAAAAAAATAAATATTTATATAACAGCTTTTAATGGAAGTGTCCAACCTTCTCTGACTTGAATCCGTGAATGGAAGTCTAAATTAAAATAATCTAGTTGGGTTTCAATCATGTGACTTGGACCACTAAGTGATTTGACCGAAAGTAAAATTATGAGCACGGCCACGCTGTTGAAGCCCAGCTATACAGCTGGTTCAGCAGGGTCAACGCTTACCCAGCTTCTTCCCTAGATCGATCAGGTCACCCGTTGACGAGTAAAATAATTATAATCTGGTATTTCCCAGAGTAATATATGAAAATATGGAAGAGCTCAATGGTCGATGTAGGGTTGACTAGCTTTTTAGCAGATAACGGTAAAGAAAGTGAAAGTTTCTTGCAGAAAATCGACGTAGATCAGTTCTCTGAAAAATAGTTGAAGGCTTACAAGTTGCGTGTATTCACAAGATTTCTACAAGATATTTACGCATCAGCACTTCTTTTACTTATCTAAACTACGTAAATAATTATGGACGAGAAACAAAGTAAAACCACGCCCAGACCAATCATGGAAATGAACCCTAAATTTATATTACAAATAAGCTTTGGTAGACGTATATACAATAGTCAGGAGCAGTAGGTCTAAATGCATGGTTATGAAAATGTACACGTTACGTGGGGATAAAGTAAAGACATTAGAGAGCTTAAGCAAGCGGCGTTTTTGACAACACCGACGTCGGCCGAAAGTAAACATGATGTTTTCAACCAATCACAATGCTTGACTCAGTCCTTTGACGTTTCTCATGTCGTTCGTGTTGCCAAACACGCGGCTTGCTTAAGCTCTCTATTCGCCTTTTCAAGGCCCGTTCACACGGAACCGATTTCGCAAAGTCACAACTTTGAATTCTACCATTTGCGGTCACGTTTAGTCGTGAAACTTCTCGGACTTCTAGTTTTTGTTTACTGCTGTTTTATTGTAGCAGTTTTTAGCGCTAAACTCGTCTCTTGATGACTGAATTTGATGTCGTGACCATGCGATTCCAGTGCCGTGTGAACGGGGGCATTATATAATTATGCTGTGCAGCCTGTACACAGACTGATCAGCTCACGCATACTCCAAGATTCATTATATGAAAGTCGCGAGGAGCGC
Source organism: Phenganax marumi (assembly GCA_025400095.1). Lineage (NCBI taxonomy): Eukaryota > Metazoa > Cnidaria > Anthozoa > Malacalcyonacea > Clavulariidae > Phenganax > Phenganax marumi. Next base: position 6,930 of record JAODVM010425938.1, read on the forward strand.
AGTGATAATGCGGCTACACTGCCGCCGCAATGGTTAAAGTCGCATCTTTTCATTCCTTGAAGTTGCTCAATTCATTTGTCAAAAAATGTCTCGCTTTCAGTGAGTGATTCGTCCACGTACTGTTGTGTGGGTTCTCTACGAATCACCTAGTGGCAAGACTATCAGACAAAGGCTTTCTTTTTCAAGACGAATTTACCAAACAGAAACAAAAATTCAACAAGCAAAAGTTCAGTTAAGCGCTTTTTGAGTGAATGAATTGATTAATTTCGGGGAATCAGAATCTATTCAATACTATATCAACACTTCTACTGCAAGGACAGTGTATGGATCGAACTTGATCGTCAGAAGTTAGTAACGTGTTAGTCAATCTTCCATACTGTAGATTAACCCCCCTGACGTCCACAATTTTACGAGATATACGAACCCTTCTGTGCGTTTGAAACCCATGAAACTCTTATGGGAAGAACGGCTGAATACGATGACCTAAGAAGCTTGCTAGATTTTGCCTTCTCTTTCTAAAACTTTTTTCGTCAAAGCTTCAAGTTGTTTTTTTAACGACGCATTTTCTACTTCTAAATCCTTTGTCCGATTTTCGATCCATTCGAATCGCAGCTTTCTCGCATCGCGTGATTTTTTCGCTGCTTCATTATTGCTAGTTCGTCGTTTCCAGTACCTTTCGTTCTTTTCTTGTTCAGCAACGCGCCTCACATGTCTTGAATCTAGATCTCTGTCATTTCTTTGTTCAACACCATTGCAATGAACTTGACTACTATGTGCACTTGGTTCAGTTGTACCTGGCTTATCATCGAATGTCAGTGGTATCATGCTTGACTTTGCAGGGTCTAGAGTACCTTTTAGCTTCTTCACCACATCTTTTTCGTCAAGTGAGGTTGCCACAAGCACCAAGTTGACTTTTTTATCTTGCAAATTGTGCAACAACGGATCTACTGCCATTGTCGACGAATCTATGTTCTTTTGTACGTTTCTAGATTGTCGCTCCTTGTGCTCGTTAAATATCCTATCAAAATTTTCAAGTTCTCTATCCATCATGTACTCGTCTTGTGTTTTGAATAGCTGAGGCAGACTCGACTTCAAATAATCTGCTCGAAAAGGTTTCTTGTTTTCGTAGTTAGCGAAATTCTTCAGTCTTTGAACGGGATTTGAAAACAACTGAAATATATCTGTAGCAACAGGGAAAGCTAGCTCTTTCATCTTCTCAATTGAAAGTAACACAAGAATTTAATTTTGACTGAAATCTATAGAAGCAAGAGGAAGATTGAAATAAGACAAGTTAAAACGTATTTATTAGGAACTGCCTAGTCAAAACATATGCGGGAAGCCTATTTTAATAAATAGCATGCGGCTTCTAGTTATTTACAAAACTCAGTGTGTTGTTATAGCGCGGAAGTTACCGATAAAACCATATGTTTTCATTACAAACGATTAGTCTTTGGAGCAAGAAAGAGCAGGAAAATTCAACCGATCTAGTCTTAATTTGAGACATATATGGCTTTTTCGAATATATATTCTTCGTAGAACAAGTAAATGATGCAAACTTTGACATGAACAGTTTGAATACGAGGCTGCTGTTTTTTACCCAGATTGTTGAAGTCCACGAAGGATGATTTACATAGGTAGGCCGCAGCCCAAACTTTTTGACGCTCGAGCAGAAGCGGACTGACAAAATTTTGGGTCTTAGGCGCAATGGTAATAGTGGTCCCCTCGCTGTAATTTCATTCAAAAACTAGTGCTTCCGTTTGTTAGTCATTGTATTAAAAAGAAACTTAACGAAACTCCGCGCATCTTGATTCAGCCAACAGGTTGGAACCTACTTAAACAAGATAACACAAATCTGGAAAGACTGAATGAGGAGAACAGCTATTTATGATAAAAAATTTTAATGACTTCATGTCGTTTACTATTGTCAAGACTAGCTACTGAAAAGATTTTGGGTCCCCAAAGCGTCCCGGCCCTTAGTCCACGTCCGATTGCTTTACCAGCCAGCCCGCCCCTGCGCTCGAGGACTTATTAAAGGCCATGTTACCCCACGCGCAATTTTTCTTGCAACTTGCTATGCAATTCCTATTTTGAAAGATGTAAAATTGGCAGATACGAGACTTCAGTACACTACACCAGCACTTCGTTGGGTCTGTTGACGTTTTTTAACACTCCCGCATATTAAAAACACTTAAAGTTACAATTGCATTCCAAGATGCGAAAAAAATTGCACGTGGTCTTAAATCTGAGGTCGAGTGAATTGACTTCTAAAACGTATAAATTATGGAATTCAGATGTTCTAGTTCGTGCCTTGAAGATTTGACAGCACTAGTGACTTGCATATGTTTCCCGCTACCAGTACATCGTTCGATGAATTGAATATTTAATCAACAGCCAGTTTTCTTCCAGTATCAAAGCACTGTGTATGAGCTTTTTTGAAATATTTCCTTTCAAACTCCCCATAATTCACAAAGAAAATTTGGAAAAAATACATGTTCATTAATCAATAGGTTGTAGACGGAGAAACAGTACTAAGTAATGGTATTTGGAAATAGTCCTATGGTACAAGTAGCTTAAATATTTCAAGGTTCTAGAAGTTGGAAATATTTTCAGGGTACTAGAAGTACTGCCTTGAAATTGCATAATTGATGAGTATTAAAAGTCAGTTCAGATACACGACCTCAGACTTTACCAAGATTTTAATATCCTCGAGCGGGTGAAATTTCAAATCACACTTGGACTATGCGCTCCAATAAAGCCCTCTGTCTCGTATTTGAATTATTATACTTCAATTTCCTTTTTAACAGTTCACATTTTCATGAGGCACCAATCTGTTAATTTCTATCAAACAGTAGTCAGTCAGACGCTCTTTGAAAGTAGCGGGGCATCAAAATTTCAATAAGATCCGTATAGTTTTTTTACTTTACTCTTAATATGTATTTATACTTGAGGTGGTATGCATCATGGCACGCTGGAAGCCAGGATAGAAGAATCGTGTAACAAAGTGTTAAGTTGAATTGGTACCTTGGCATGGAAAAAGATCTGTTCGTGCGCGCACATGAAAATGACATGATATGTTTTGAAAAAGGCTTGCCAGTTTGTTTGCTTCTGATTATGATATCAGCATTGGCCCAAGGCCGAAATCAGGAAGATTTTCTGGCCACTCGCCTTGCGATTGTTCATTGGCCAGATCCGCACGAATGAAAGCCATGCAATCAACTACTAAGAAATCAGATATTTAAGCGTAAAACCACAGATTTGTATAATCTTTTTACCGCAGTTTGAATGATGAATGCTTGCTTGTTATTTTTACGCTGCAGAACGGTATGATTAACAAATTAAAATACAATTTCGACTCATTTTAAATTGAAAACATTTGCAATAAACATGGCGAGAAAGAATCGTGTCAATGTGCATGCGTGTAACACACAAAGTCTTGCATAGTCGGCAGCTTGTATATTTGGCTCGTACAGTTTTAATATCTTATGACTGTTTGCGATTTAGCCGTGGTAGAGATATACTGTACAGTTCTCTTCAATATTCCATCCACTACTCCATGCACATGTAGGACACGATGACGTCGTCGCATTCGCCGTAGCAAATTATAGTTTTGTAGCAGGCGAAAACTGGCGCAAGCTATGCATGAACTAAGTTGGCTATAGCAATGCTGGTCAATTTTTGGCTTGCTGACATACTGTTATTGCCAGAAAACAAATGATCACGTTTTCATCTTCACTTATACTAATAATATAACCTCAGGGGCCGAGTCGAAAACTGGGCCACATTGATTTTTGGTCATGCCACGCGTTCATTTTAAAGCTGTAGAATTCACTAAATATTTAGATTGGACGGTTTAGATTTGTTTGGATCACATGGAGTGTAACAAATTTATCATGAAATGGGCGTAGACTAGACGTTGTGTACACAAATTCAGTCCAAGAGATACTTTGCTTTTCAATTCACTTCATAGCGCGAGAGTGCGTGAACACAGATCGACTGACTTGTCTTAGTTTTATGAAAGAAAACAAGGCCAGAGTATAGACTGTAGATCAAAGCTAGCATATCTGTCCGACTTTTGCCAATGGAACATTATGACAGTCAACGCGAACTATAACAGAAAAAAGCGCACTTTCTTGACTTTGTGAGTGATCGTACCGGAATTTACCGACGCCATGTTGCCAATTTGGCATTGGTGAGCATTGTCAGCCGTTGAAAATCACTACATCACTGGCGTGCTGTTAAGACGTAGGAGTAGCCTTTGACTTTGTACAATTTCTTCACTGTTCGTATACTTTAGAATACTCAGTATGGTTCGTTCCAATTGCAGGTTAATTGATACTACAACTCCGCGGCAAATCTCGGTTCTCGCGATTTTTATAATTGCAGGATGGTAGCTACCCATAGCGTACACACAATGGGTGAAGTTTGTTCGGGTATTCTCCCATAGTACATGGCTACCTATTCCTCTACTAAAATCTGCCCTAGTAGTATAGACTATATGGATATGTAAACTGGGTTAATCGAACTTAGTAGTTACATAATATTGTAGTATATAGTTACAATTTAGTAACCATCATTGCAATTGGAGTATCACCATTACACTGTCTATACCTGCCATAATACGACTTATGAAATCCAAGACAAATCTTGTAATAGTAGGGCAAATAGATCATACCTCTTGTTGCTCTTTATATTACTGCAAATATCCATGTGCTTTGAAGACCAATGTTAAAACGACATACGCTCCTTATCAATGCTCCTGTATCCAACTGCAATGTAGCTGAACTCGGTCCTAGTACTCCGTATCAAATTAACCTCGTATCAACAAGGATATCATGTAAGGCAAAATCATTGAATAAGGATTAGCATAAAAGATATCATAAAAAATGATATATCGTAAAGCATATAAGCAAGTTTCACCCTACTCTTAACTTGCTCCGTGTTTCCTTTCAAATGGTCCTATTAACTCGTAGACTTTGGCACATAATCACCGGATGAAAGAAGTTATATTTGTATTCATGCTTCTCTTGAATATGGTCAATACACATGCTTCATATTCAGATAAACTCACGTGGCAATAGCACGTGTGATAGTCTTGTTGCAATATCAACTGTATTTTATAGCCAGTATACTTGGATCAAAGGTAGTATAGATGATTCGACTTTCCATGAATCAAAGCATTTCAACTTGTTATGGTTGTACAACTGAACTCACATGACGAGCGCATTTCTCTGAGTAACCAATTGGTTAGGTGGAGTGGTTAAGTTGAATTCGTCTTTGCATTTGAGTGTCCGCATACAAGGCATTTACATACTGCCTCACAGAAACACATACCCCCGAATCAGTACTGATAAATGATAAATGTTTTACAAGTCGTGGAATAACATGGTTCAACAATTATCGAAAAGAACATGACCCGCACTGTATAATTGATGTAGAAATTTGTGTCGATGTCAAAATTACAGACGAATGAGACAATTACTAAGTCATCATGTTGCACACCATGTTTCTAAAAAAGCATTGCCGTTGACAATTTTAAGGAGTAAATGTTCACAAGAGAATTAGAGAGCTCTTCAACTGTCTGGAGTCGGATATATATATATTTTATTATACATGTCAGTCCACAGAACTGACAATGGCCAAGGTCCAACTTTCAAAACACTATGCCCACGTTTACTATGCTCAAAATACTTGTTCTCCAAAATATAAAGCATGGTCAAATCGTATCAGTTGAGTTTCCCACACTTTGTTTCAAAGTTCGCTTCAAATTTTTGCGTAGTCACGAAGGTCATAGGAATTTGTCCTGTACAATCGCATGATGGTATATGATGATATCATGATACATGGTCATATATGGACAATGTTAATGCTGAAGTCAATGGCCGAGTAAATATTGGGAAAGCGAGCTTTATCATTGACTCAATAGTCAATGGCATTGCATAACCGTTGGAAAATCCTCTAGTATGTGCTTTTGGCTATAAGACAAAGACGCATGACGTGGGAGAAAATTGTTTACTTCACCTAGGTTTTAAATCGGAGTTTCACCCCCATTGACGATTTTAGTCGTATATAATTAGTCCTGTACTCATCAATCATATCAACTGATCAATGAGCTCTTATTTCCATGATAAACCAACACTTTCAAGTATAGAAGAACAAATTAAACCCATTAGAGCATTGAAACTGCAGTTACCAAAAACAATCAGAACAGATTAACGAACACGCTGACGTCTGGAAAAAATGTTAATTCTAATCGTGATGTATTAGGTTAAACAAGGATTAGCTCTATTCTAGCTTGGTTTTCACGCGATGCTCAAGGGAATCGTGAACAAAGAAACCGCATCCACCATGTCGGCCAGTAACAATAAAATTTAATGATATTCTTTTGTTGTGAGTCCACCGGCATGGCGTCTATGAAAATCACCAATACTTAGTCAATGTCATTTTTCCTCATACGTCGTGCATACTTTTAATTTTAATTTTCTATTTTTGCACACTCTTTTAATGCTACTTTTTTTGCCAAATTCAAAATGAACAGGCACGATCTACATGAATGGATATTTAGATGATATCATGATATAAGGAAGAGTGCAATAGATCGAAGATTCCTGCCCTCCAATTTTAGGGAGAGTATAGGAAATAATTTACGGTCAGAAAACAGGAAAAAAGAGCAGGACGGTGGAAGGCTAGAAGTCAGATCACTAATTTCAAGCAATCAGACTGATTACACAATTGAACAGCAATAGCATGCGGTTAGTTACTTTGTCGTCGGCGAATAAGCCATTGAACAGAATCAAACGTTTGAGAGAACATCGAGAGTTAAAACAAAGCTTGAAAACTGATTTGTAGTTGAGCATGAGTCACAACAAGAAAGATCGTTGCATACCAATATTTGACCACATACCGTTTGAAAACACAGGGGACATCGCTCGCTTCAGTGCCTTCGAAGACACTAACGCTGATAAGCATGCACATCGCCATCGTCCCACGCATATGTTCTGGCGAACTGCCCGTCAACTGTTGTTTTAGTTTACTTACTATTTTGGTTAATAACGGATTCTTGTAGAATCGATAATCGACGATGCAATTCGTAGACAAGTTATGACTGGAAGATGATAAATTATATAAAGCTAAATACGTATAATTTCTAAGGCCCTGTCTGCGTGAATTCGCCTAGTCGGGACGGGTTTCCGATTCCGAGAACCCTCTTGTAAAAACAACTTCTACTAACTGCTTTCATGGTCTTGCCACTCATCCCGGCGAAACGGGATCTCGGCACAATTAAAAAATCACGGTTGTACGGGACAAAAAATTTGACGTTTACACGGGAGATTTTTGCTGCGATTTTTCTCCTCTTAGCGTATGTGGTCGAGTAAGTTGACTTGCGAGTGTTAAACAAAATTGTTGGGCTTAGTATAGTCGCCAGTTCTCCACTCTATCACATCGCTCAATACTAGCAAAACGCATCAAATATCACTTGTGCAAATGGGCCTCATCCCATTTAGCCGGAATGTTTTCGAAATGAGCATTCACTTGGTCTCTCTCTCCCTCTCTGTGTGAGAAAAGAGAATCTGTAGCATTTTAACTGCTCTGCGTTTTGACCTGTGGAGTATTATATCAGTATAAACACGGCATCCAAGCAAGACGAGTGTTTCTGTTAGGCGGAACGATGCCGCCAAACTATGCCCTAATTATACCTTATTAATTATGCCTTGATGAATGACATTCTAATCTCCTACACGTGCGATAGAGATTACTGTTTCAACTTGCCTGCAACAGTCCGCTTGCGCCAGTGGACTGTGAAAAGCCGCAAAATATCCAGGGTTCAGTCGTTCGAACGCCGAATTAGGGCATTTTAGTAGATTGTGAGTTTTTGAACTATTTTAGTGCTTACCGAAGAACTTCAGAGCTTTTAGTTTTGAACAAAAATATTACTTAATCTACCATAAGCCAAAAATATTTTAAAATGTTTCAATCTTTATAGTAGTCTCAAACTGAAACATCGACCGGCAACTTTTAGGAAGGATTGAAAAAATTTTTTTTCGATAATGGTGTCTCAGTGCAACAAGAGCTGAATATACAATCTGCTTTTTGTCAATAGGCCTCTCCGTAATTACATCACAGTTACACGGAAGTGAGGCTAAGAGGCCAAGATATCTGGGCCCTTCAGTTTCACGTACCTGTGACGCAAATGGTCTTTGGGGGTGCCTCATTGAGGCATAAGAGATGGTAACGTGACGTTACATGCAGGGGTATGTTACATATAGGGGCCAATACAATGACGCAGTTGTACGATCGGAGTGATTATGCAACATATGGGGGAAGGGGTGAAAACGTAATGTTACATGTAAAAGCAGGGGTGGGAATATGACATTACACATAGGGGTAGGGGTGATAATGTGATGATGTTACATATAGGGGCAGAAGCGAAAGCTTTACGTGAGGTATATGAGCAGGGGTGGTAACTTGACGTTAATTATAGGGGCATGTGTCATAGAGGCAACACAATGACGTCATTTTTACGATCGGAGAAGCGCGTCAAATCACTGCAATCCTTTATGCTGGATTCAGGAACAAAGGCAAACAACATTGGGCAGTACCTACGAGTGGATATATTCCTCGGCCACTGAGACAAATCGTTTGTTCGAATATAATGATGATTTTAGCTAGTACGAGCTAGTACTAGTACGCTTAGCTACGCTTTAGTACGCTTTAGCTAGTACTAGTACGAGTCAACGCGCAATTTTACATTGAAATTGTTGCTTTTCTTGTTTCAGTGTTACAAATAAAAGAAACATGCAAGGTTTTCAACTTGAAGCATCACTTTACCACCCTGCCCCTCTATTTAATGCCACGTCACCACTCCTGCTTCTAAATGTAACATTGCATTCTCACTCCTTGTCCGTTTTTGTTACATAATGTTGGCGTCATTTTCTTCCGACCTTAAAAAATTGCGTCATTGCTTTGGCTCTTAGACGTAACTTGCCCCATTATATAACAAAGCTTGGTCTATCAGTTCCATCCAGCTCAGTGGTGCCATCTACCTGTGATGCAATACAGGTCTTTGAAGAACCGCCTTCTGGGAAAGCCCATCGACGATGCCTTGATATTCTGCAGTGAAGTTTCTGATGTAGGATGGAAGCACTCCAAAACATTTGTAACAATTGTAACAATTTGTACTGATTTTCCTCAAAAATAAGTCATTTCATTGCCCAAGCATTTGTTATCTTTAGGTAAGTAGTTGTGTGTTAATACCTATGGTTTAAATATGATGATTACTAAATATCAGTGTGGAACAAAAACGAAAAATCAAATAGATTTTATAGTCTACTCCCGATCCAGGTCCCAGTGAATAAAGTCACTTATCACTAGAGTGTCACCAGTACGGAATGTAATCGTTGTGCACCTGACATGTCCGGTGCACAAGGTTAAATTCTGGTGCACAAAACTCTCCACCACTGTTAAGTCTGTTTGTTGGTAATAAATCTTGAATTTCTACTACCCATTGACATTGTCTTAACATTAAGAGTTGGGACTGGTGCAGTTTTCGCTGAAAATGTTTACATCATTTGGTGCACACCTGACAATGTTCATCACTCATCCAGTGCACAAAAATTTGACATTCTATACTGCACTGCAGTAGGCGAGTACGTGAAAATTAGTAGATGCACAAGAAAGAGTGTGGTCAAATCACACATGACTTAGATGTGAAACCTGATAAATTAATTTGTCTCAGAATGTGGGAAGTGCTTGACATCTTGGAAATCCAAAATTATCGAGGGGCATGCCCCTCAAATCTCTCAACAATTCCCCCCCCCCATTGCAAACAAATTACCTGGGCTGTACCACAGAGTCTTAACGAGTATTACAGTATTAACCACAGAGTATTAACAAATCATTCAAGCCTCTAAAGCCAAAATTTATAAATTGTCATTAGAATTATGTTACAGACAATGATGCAAGTCAAGAAGAATTGTTTAGAAATTAAAATTTAGGGTATTAATTGCTTATAAAGTGTTTACACATTTGTATGTTTTTGAAAATACAAGGTTTGCTCTCTTTATTGCCGAAGATGATTGTGGAAGTAGCAACATCATTGTTCATAGCATGGGTACTCTGGTTCTTGGTCATCACTTACCTAGAAAGACGAACCCTCCCCCCTGGGCCATTCCCATTCCCATGGATTGGAAACTTACCAGTTTTACTGACAAACCCTGTGAAACCACTAAGAGTGCTAAGGAAAAGGTATGGAGATATTTTCACAATGACATTTATCACTGGAAACACTGTGGTTCTAAACACTGCGACCCTCGTGCGAGAGGCGAGGTATGTAAAGAAAGATGATGTTGTGGGCTTGTCAGCAGAAATGTTTTATCCACTTAATATTATAGTTGGTCCGAATGATCTAGTTTACGCAGACTTTGGTGCGGCGTATTTGTTCCGAAGGAAAGTATTTAAATTGGCTATGCATGTTTTTGGAGCTGGGATTGAAAAAACTGAGGAAAGAGTTGGCCATGCAGTACAGACTGCACTTGATAAGATTGATTCACTTCGGGGAGCGTCCTTCTCACCGAAAGATCTAGTTGCATCAGCAATCCTTATCCAGCTCTGGGAATGGATCACTTCAAAGAAAGTATCATTTGATGATCCGATCATAAAATCGCTCTTTGAGTTTCGTGACATACTGGTGAAACAGAGTTGGCAAAGCGCCTTGTATGAATTAGTACCACTTCAGTCATACCTGCCCACGGAGTTCAATCGAAATATAAGACGAGCTCAAGATATAAAGCACTCGATATTTCCACCAGAGTTGAAAGCTCACCAAGAGACGTACACTCCTGATATCATACGGGATATGACGGACAGCTTCATCAATGCATACGAGAAAGAGTTTGCAAAGGAACGTGGAAAGGACATCGGGTCTATTGATGATATCTCAGATTTAATGCTAGACGTGGCATTGGGTGGTTCAGATACGACTTCCGCTACGGTTGCATGGTTTATTCTCTACATGGTTCTACATCCCGAGATTCAGAAGAAAATCCATTTAGAACTTGATAGAGTAGTAGGCAGTGAGCGACTACCACGCTGGCAAGATGTTAAAGAAATGCACTATCTTCAGGCCACACTTTGTGAGGTCCTACGGCGATCTAGTCCCGTACCATCAGCTAGGGCAAACACTGTGCGTGATGTAACTCTAGGCGGCTACCGTATTCCGAAAGGAACATTAGTCATTTTTAATATCGATGAAATTCATATGGACGAACGAGAATGGTCTCAGCCTGATGTCTTCGAACCTGAAAGATTTTTGAACGCTGATGGTAAGTTTGTTGGTTGGAACGCCTGTCATAGTTTTATGCCGTTTGGTCTGGGCCGTCGGGAATGTGCTGGCATGAATTTCGCAAAGATCATGATGTTCACATTCACTGCTACGTTGCTGCATTGCTTCAAAATCGAATTACCTGAAGGAGCTGATAAGCCAAGCACTGAACCGCTGGGTATTCAGGTCATTTCAAGTCCTAAAGACTTTCAAGTTGTTGCAAGAAAACGATGTTGAAATGCAGCTCAGTCATATTTCATGTGCAGGCACCGAACGAAAATTTTTGTAACTTTCGTGGACAAAAACCAGTAAAATTAGTGAAACAAGGGCGTCGCAACTAAAAGCATAACTTTCATGTAAGCACGGCTGTGCAGTTGTTCGCCATTATTCGATAGTTAGCAACCTTTTATTGGTAGTGACGTAATATCGAAAGAGTGTGATGTTCTTAACCTACTGGCAAAAACTGAGGTCACTGTGGTTCTTCAGGATGAAGCTCACTTTTCTATATACATTGAACACTCGCACATCTTGCATGGTTGACGAAGAAGTGGTACAATCCAATCTGTTATTGTGTACATTAGAGTGTCTCTTTATCAAAAATAAATGTAGTGTTATAGGAAATTCTCGTTTCGGTTTAGCGAACTTATCTATTGACGTAGAACACCACCGTAACTTTGCTTGAGTTAAGATTAGGAAGAGTTCTTCGCGGACCAACGGCCATTTTTTGAAAGAAAGTTGCAATTCATACATGGGAGGCCTAGCTACTACATTAAAACGAAAGAAAATATAGGTAGACTAGAATAAGGACGAGAGTCAGAACCGAGTCAGTTGTCGATAAACGACAGAAGCACAGCCTAAAGTCTGGTTTTCATATGGTTGTAACTGTCGTAAAGATAGAATCACGATCTTTCTTAACAGCAGAAATAAAACAGCTTGAAAGTAGTTGTTAACAAGGCTATTATTACTAGATAGTGTGTATGTTTTCTATGAGATTTACCGCTAAGAAGATGAAATATTTTGGGTGTTGACAGATATCGTGACTCTTCGTTTACAACAGTTGCGACTATATGGAAACCAGGCTTAAAGACAAACGAGTGCGGTCTTTAATAGGGCAAACTCTTTCAACTCTTAATCCCATATTAAACATTACCTCAGTACAGTACACAGTAATCGATCCCTCTCCGGGGTGAGCCAGTCCCACTACTACCGGGTATCTTTTGAAATTGCCATAAACCTACCTCTAAAGTTCATTTCTGTTGGGCGAGATACACCCAACGATTTAGAATAAATAATTCCCTAAATAATTCCCTAAATAATTCCCCTACCTTGAATTGCACATTCGGCCTTCAACCAAGTCCTTAGCAACGGGGTAGCAACGGCGAAAAATGTTTTTATACAAGAATTATACTCAAAGTTTCCAGTAGATTCATAACTATTTTAACTTAATTCCTATTCATTGTTTTAAATTTCTTTATTATATTAAACGCTATAGTTTCTTTACTTGTCATCTAAACACTGATTTCAAGTAAATTATCGGCGTGGAGAAGCTAAGATAATTTTTGCTCGACAAAACACGGATTCAAAGCATTTATTGCTTCTTTAGAACTTTGTTTAGGTCTGCATTATCCAATAACAGTTTGCAGTGACCGCTGAACGCCTAAAAAATTGCTAAAATTTGAATATTTTTCCGTTGCTACCACGCTGCTAAGGACTTGGTTGAAGGAGGTATTACCACAAGCTCTGTTCCATTTAAAATGGTTACTCCACAGCTTGGCTGTGATCAACTTCACTAGGTTCATCTGCGAGATTCGTGTCTATATGCTCATGCACGTCATTGATCACTGGTTGTGTATGTGAAGGGTTTTCTAGTAAACGAACTCTTTCATTACGATTCATTTTTCGTGGCATTGTACGCAACACAGTGTCTTTAACGCTGCGTCCCACCACACGCACGTGGTCGCTCATATCTTGACGCACGTCAGACATGTCAAACATAGAGCGAAATGAGGCCCAGCAAGGGTAAGATGGTGCATTAGGGTCCACGAATGGTGTGTGTGAAAAAACATAGTAGTGAGCAACTGCCGCGATGAACATTTCAACACAGATACAAAAGTTCTGGCATGAGAAAAAGAAAGTAAAAATATCATTTTGGCGTGTTACTGGTAAAGGAAGGGTTGACTAACCATTGCATCAACTCATTTTGCCAGGAATAAAATAATTTAAGTATCTACAAGAATTCACTACAAGAACCGTATTAGGAGTAATTGAATTTCCTGATTGTCTCTTCCCAATAGGTCAATTTCTTAATGAGGCAAAACAGCATTTACCACAGGAAGTTGCACGAACATTCCTCAGACAAAATGAATCGATCACTTTCAGGAAATGAAATGATACTATCTTTTTTCAACAGCTCCAATTCCATTCACCATTCAGTCATCTCATTAAAGCCGCACAATAAAGTAACACGGTCTACTACTATGACTATAAACCGAGTCTGTACTATGATGAGAATTGCTAACGGTGGAAAATGCTATTTTCACCGATATTCTTAAGAGACAACCATTTCGTTAATCGTCGATTGCTTTGGCAATGATATGAGGGAACTATAGAGTTTGACTTTTCGTCGCGTGTCGCGGGTCGCGGGTAGTAGGTCGCGTGTCGCAAAAAAGTCGTAAAAATGTAGCTTTTGGTCGTGAAGGAAAGTGTTAATGTTAGTTTTTACTATTATTTCGAAATTCGAAGAATAAGTAGTTACATTTGTACTAATAAACTCAGGACTGCGGTGGCTTCTTCATCTTTTATATCCAGAATATAGACTGATTTCAAGTTGCTGTGGGGAATGAGTGAAATTAGTTAGCATTACACGTGAGCTAGATTATGACACGCACTGCACAGAAATAGGAAATGAAATATAGGTAACTAAGCGACTTTGAAAAAATGAGTTCGTATTGGTCGTGAGGGCGATTCGGACGATTCGAGGAACTGTGAGTCTGTGACCGTGATTCAATTGTGAAGTTAGCGAAATTAATTACGGTGAAGAGTTTAGTGAAGTTAGTGCTAAGGGAATGTCGAGAACTAGCCTCGTTAAACGTCCTACAGGGGTTTAGATTTTAAAATGTATATTGGTATCTACCAAACAAATTAACAATTTCCTTCACGACCAAAAATTACATTTTACGACTTTTTTGCGACCCGCGACTTTCAACCCGCGACACGCGACCTATTACCCGCGACCCGCGACACGCGACCAAAAGTCAAACTCACTATATAATTGGAAAAGCAAAGAGTTCTTCTTTTAACGAAGCGTCATCAAATTGCGATCAGCATTTTGATGCATCCTGTTCATGAGCATACCTGAATGCCAGTTGAAACATCTTCAACATCGTGAAATTCCCAAGTCTTTTCACCAGAAATAACACCTATCTACACAAGTTACGAAAATACGCATTTTTATATTGTTTTGAACTATCTGAAAGATAATAGAAAAAACTTCTTCATCATCCGACTACTGAGCCTGGTATACAGCGTACTGAAAGACGTAGCTACCTTCACTAAAATTCCAATAAGTGCAGCCTGCCTATAACGCAGAAATGGAGAGCGATGAGCGATATGTAATCAATGACAAAACGTGAGCCCATCAGCAAAAAAGACTTTGTTTACAGGACGGACATTTGATATTGAAGGGTTAAGTCTCATTTTGAGTTATGCGACTTAGTGCAAACGAGCTTGAAAATGTTGTTCAAGTTTGCAAGATGTAATTTTCTGTACAATTTGTAATTGACATTAATTCTACTTTTCATTCATAGCCGGGCAAATTAAACCAAATCCTATCGCTTATATGCAACAGATACAATAGTCTGAAAGCAAAAGGGCCCAAATTAGATGATATTATTTTCAACTCACCAAAACGTGGCAAAGACGACCATTTTTATACATAAAAACTTTCCAAACGGTTTGATTGGTTGAAGTTCCTTGTGAGTTGCTTTATAGAATAACACCAAACAATAAAGAGCCCACTACATTCAAATTAGAAATGTGAGGTTAGGATTCAAGAACGATCCAAGACCAACTCGTAATTACTCCTCAACACAAAGCCTGAGAAAAACTGGTGGAATAACGAATTAATCCAATTTATATAATAATGGTAATGAAAAAAACTATACAACGCTTTTGTTTTGCTCAATTATGATTATAATAGGTGGTAATAGGCCCATGCCAATTATCACGAACATAATTCCTTTGATGCCGACCGGGACACCTAATCCACTTCTGACCCTTTCAATTTCGTGATTAGTGACGCAGGCATGTATTGAAAACATGCACCACCATTTTTTCAGCATTTCCTAATTATTTCATAAGGTTACGTTAGTAGCCAAGGTCAACAGCTTGGGAACCGCGGCACCGCGCGCAGCCTGGATATAAGCCAAACCCTCAACTACGGGATATGGGGAGTGCCAGGCAGGAGTATTGATCATTAGCTATTTAACAGGCAGCCAGTGAAGTCTAGCGCAAATACTGGTGATATAAAGGGGAAATTATTTTTTCTTTCCGTCCTTTTTTGCTTTGGTTTATTACTTTCCACTGATCAATCGATTCAGTTTGAAAACGTGCAGACGTGGTGATCGGACCTGAATCCAAGTAATCTATACCCTGCAATCTTTCCCGAGCCACGTTTGCCCCTAATTATCCACACGGGCAACTGCGGTGACAACAGATGTTAATTGGTGAAATTGGGTAAGATAGTTATGTTAGGGTTTGCTTAGTGAAACAGGTTTTGAGATATATTCGGTTCTAGGTTCTTTGAACGTTTTCATGGTGATAAACTATCTAATACAAGGTTTTTTGGAGACACCACATAAATTCATTTATGCAGAGCTTTGCACTGATGACGGTCCGGGCTTACGGACCTAAAGCTCTGCATGAATAAATTTACGTGGTGTTTCCAAAAAACCTTGTATAAGATAATCGGTTCTCCTGAATGGGGCTCGAACCAGTGACTTCTGTTAACCAACTACACCACGAAGTACTCGGTACTCGTGAAGAGGATTCTCACGATCTGGTTTGCAGTGCGTTGTTATGACTTGTGCTTAGTACTTTAAGCTTTTTTAC
This sequence comes from Phenganax marumi, assembly GCA_025400095.1. NCBI lineage: Eukaryota > Metazoa > Cnidaria > Anthozoa > Malacalcyonacea > Clavulariidae > Phenganax > Phenganax marumi. The sequence goes on from JAODVM010425938.1 coordinate 23,356, forward strand.
TTTTATGTGTTAAATTTTTCTATATATACTAGACATATCTAGTACATTTGTATGCTACGTAGGTATTTGTGTGGTAGTGCTCTCAAGCAAGGAGTCACACTGATCGTGTGAGGCCTCTGATCTACTAGTCAACCCTCACATTCGACAACATAACTGCTGAAATTAGCGTCATTGGAACAGACTTTGCAAGCATTGCAATTAGTTCACACATTTGTAGCAGTGCATTGGGAATATTGAATGCGTTTACTCTTCGAGTGTGATAGACGCAATCGACTCTATCGTATGCTATATGATGTCAATTCAAGGGAAAACTCTTGTTTGTTAATGTGTAAACAGCTAAAGCCCTTGGCACAAGACATGGCTAATCAACAAATTAAGGTTCAATGAGGCATGCATATGGGAACCATTAAATTGACACACATACACAAACTCACACAAAATTGATATTATTGGCCATCAAAACGCTACTAAAGAACGCCATTTGAATAATACATCATGCAGGTTACTTGCCACGGCAAGAAGAAAGGCAGTTACTAGATTAGCATCAAGTAGGAGAGGAAAATTCTATGATACAGTACTGTTGAGGCCTGTCTTTCCGAACACAACAAACTAGCACAACCTGACGTGTCCAAAACTCCCAAACACTCACTCATGCAAGTAATACTCACGCTCCTAGCTTTTCTTTTGGCTTATATTTAGCGTAGAAAATCTCAGTGGCTTCGTTTTCTTCCAGTAAATTGACATCACTTTCATCCATATTATATAATTTCACGTTCCGCCGGGTAAACTTTCAAAGACTTTACGCAATTTCAAGCCATATTTCCACGGAAAACAAGCTTAGGACTCAATGCTAAGCTTTTTGTACTGCATTTAATGACTTTATTCATTTGCTACCAAAGCAAAAATGCTTTTTTGTTCGTTTTTATGACACTTTCTCACCGGCTTTTCCTATCTGAACTCGCACGTCTCTTGTTGACATTCGGAAATTTCCGGGGGAAGACGAAAGGCGTGACGTCACGGAGGTGTGGAGATGGGAACAGTTCAAATACAGGACGAATAGCAGTTATTACGGTTAGATGCAAATTAGTTTGACAGGATTGCTTTGACCCGATAGCCTCGTTTGCATTAGGTCAAAACAAAACAATTATCATTTGCATTCATTTGCATCTAACAGTAATAACTGCTATTCAAGAACCATGCACGTCAGGGGTTGTACGTATTTTTAAAAAACCTCTAAAATCCATCAGCAAAATTCCCTAATCAAGGTCCCGTGCTTAGTCGCATGCAAGGCTTTTATACCTGGTAAAACGCTATGAATACCGATTACGATGGCTTATTTTAAGCATCCCGGAACTTCATAAAATTCGTACTCATCACAATAACAATACGAGGTGACGTCACTTAATGCGGAACAACTCAAATTCGTGTTTTATCACATCTAAGGCGCTCCTTCTGGTGTTTTAAATAGTACATAACGCACGCGCCATTTAAAGAAGATTCGCAATATATTTCCATACGAGAAAAACTCATATTTGCAGATTTCCAGGCTGCTTTAAGTTACTGGAAAAACCGATGAATGTCTTGAGTTCCAAAACTTCTCAACTTCATGCCATTTGCGGCGGTAAAGGCTGCTTTCCAGCTACGCGTTTTTGACACGCACGTACACGCACGTAAAAGTTAAGATTGTAATAAAACCTTTCTTATGAACAATCGCAAGAAGAAACGTCTAGAATTTTGAATTCTAAATAACCACGGGTCTACTT
>JAODVM010426049.1:0-70090 GCA_025400095.1 Phenganax marumi
ATCGTGTCATTGAAAAGGGTATAGAGAGTGTCTCGTGCAATTGATGTTTGGAAATTGGGGTCAAAGTGATGTTTGTAAGAGTTTTGTCGAACCTTAATATCGCCAATTATCTTTGACCTACCAGAATTATAATTCATCTTCATGACCAACAAAAAGATCATTTTCACATTACGCTGCCTACAATTTACAAGAAAGTTTTTGCAAAAAATTGTGCATCTCAAGTCAATGACTTCAATGTATTACAACTAACAAGTCTTATCCAGCCATAGGCCTCGTTGTTCTCGACATATGCATCATCATTCGATCAGAATTTGGATATGATTAGATTTAGTCCATCCAGTTATAAAGGTAGGAGGCGCTGGAGACAGAAAATATTTGACAATTCTGAATGTGATAATTAAGCTGGCATTTGAATCGATGAGTCTATACATCTAGCAAGTAATGAAGTCTTACTTTATTGTTATAAGTCTTACAGCTAATATAAGTCTTTATTCCTTCATAAGATAAAAACACATAGGCCTATCCAACGATACAATAACATTGCTATCCACAGCATTAAAAGTAAGCGCTGTTTGAAAATTTATCTGTGTGCAACGTCGACTTGAAACGCTGAGTATTGTTCCTGGGAAAAAAGTATTTTTTCCTGCGTAAATCACATGGGGCGTCCTTCTAACTACGTACTTTTCTTACTGGATGACTGTTCGAAGCTAAAACTCCATCAAAGATTTTTTTATCCAGTTTCCGCAAAAATTCATACATACTTGGAGTACAACAGAAATAACTGCGTCTATATAGCATCTATTCAGAAACTGGTGAACAGTCTTAAGATCTGAATCTAAAGTTTCATAAACAGGGAGCCCTTGTGTAACACTATTGCAGGTATTTACGACCGCTCAACGACGTTATACGAAAGTATTAAGCTGTACTTTGTAAGCAATGCCAATAGTCAGGGAAGGATTCACTCACATACACTGCAGTTGTAATGTTATGTGTGCAATAAATAATGAGCGCTGTCGGTTTGAAATATTTTCTATAGTTTAAACGCGCTCAGTAGAAGTGATTGTCATTTCACTATTTTCTCTGCAATAAAGAGATCGTAAGCCTACAGCGTTGAGTGTCATTGTAATATTTTTACTGCAATAAAAATGTGCGCTTTGCGTTCAGGACTTGTCACCACGTTTGAAGATCGTGTACTCAAGATGTGAACAAGATGTGAGATTAATTGGTCCGAGAGACAACTTAACGACTCGTTTTTTTAAAATTTTTCTTGTGTTGTTTGTTTAAGCTCAAGATTCACTATCAAAAGCAAACACTGCATTAAAACTTTTGCAATGAACGCAAGCAAGAATAAAACCAACTGAAAAACGTTCATTACTTCATTGATTCAAACTATATTCCCTAGTTTAACGAGCAAACTTTGCTTGGAAACAAACTGTATTTGAAATTGTACAGCTATAGCGTACCGGATATTTATCAGTGTTTTTATTAAGCGCGAGCAAACATGAAAAACAAATATTTACTAGTGACTGAGAGTTCCCACAACAGTAATATCAACATCATTTTCATAATTTTATTGATTTAAACCAGCGCCGGAATTCTAAACCCCCCGTGACGCATAATTAGAATATTTTGCGTCAGAGCGCAGCATAATCCGACTTCCGATAGCTCTCTCTATTTTCATACACTCTCTAAAAATATCTAAGTCATTAAAAATTCCTATAATCCGTACAACCATTCGTTGATCTATGTACAAGCGCTTTTAGCATAACTGGCGGATAATCCCGTTGCTGCGTATTCAGGCGAACGTGCTGCGATTCTTCATAAACGATGCGTGAGAAACGTTCGTGCATGCGTTCTAATAACATCAGTCTGAATGCGTATATCATGGTATCCGTACAAATGTTCATAAACGCGCGAGTTCACTTACAGTGTCATGCAAACTTCTAAAGTTTAAATGTGCAACTCTCCTTACTGAAGACGTGTGGTTTCCAATGGTGCTTTATGTCTATTAAATACAGAGTTGGGTCAGTGGAAGAAAACTGCCTCAAGACTGCAGATTAACCTTCGTCGGACAGAAATTGTTTAACAACGAATAGCTTTGTAACGCTATTTATCTTGGAATTTGGAACGTGCCAAACTCAGAATAATCCGTCTTACAAGCGTGTTCCAATCCGATTTCCAAAGTTGCCCTAAAGGGGCTGACCGAATTTTTATTTTTGAGCAAAGAAATTTGGCAGTCCTTAGCAAGACGAAACAAGGTCGATATTTCTTCTCAAACAGTATTAGGCAGTTTGTAGATCAGTTTTGCAATTCACGCACCCAACCCCTATAACTAGCTACTGTATAATGATATATAAAAATAAGAGTAAATGTGGAAATGTCGGAACGTTCGCGTCGTGAATATGTCCTTATAGTTGTATAAAAGTGGACTCAATAAATGGATAATGATCACCAGAATACATCCTCTGTATCATCAATATCTAAAAGGTCTGAAGACGGTGAACTTGGTAGCAGAAATGAAGTGTCCATCTTGAAGAGTTCCTCGAAGTCTCCATCCGTTGAAAAATCGCTAGAAAGTTGAGGAGAGAGGTCCGTCTCGATTCCTTCAAAATCGCTTGAACTCCGGCTTCGGTCATCTTCTTCTAACATGTCCTTCAACTGACGGATATACCTGATCGCCAAGCAAATTGTCTCCATCTTCGATAGCTTTATATGCAGTGGATTGAGGAAATCCGGCAGTCGATCTCGTAGAGCGTAGATCGCATCGTTGACGCGTCGTGTGCGGTGTCTCTCTCGTTCGTTCGCCCAACGTCTTTGTTGACTAAGACCTGTCAACCTTGCTTTTCTTCGACGCTTCTTGCGTTGTTTTCCGTTGTCGTCGTTGCCATTTCCCAATATATCATCCGACTTTTCAACTTTTATTGCAAAATCAAAAGTCGCAGCATCAAATATACTCTCTGCCATCGTTGTGCTAGCTTGTTAAGTTAGAGGCAACGTTACGATGTTCTAAAGAAAATGAAGAGTGGTTTAGGGAAGATGAACGCATAGAGCGGACTGACTCGCAGGCTACGTTATCCTTATATATAAGTTATTAGCAAACGCTAACAAAATATCTGATTTCAAGCATACTCTCAACCGGGAGATAGTATACGAGGTGAGAACACAGATATCTCTTAGATATCGCGACTACGAAAACATGCCAGAATAGACTGACACGTCAGAAAAGATGTTGATGTTGACCCAAGTACCAAACAAGGCCTTCAAGCGAAAGGGGCCAACACGCGCTTGCGCAATTCGTACGAAGCAAGGCATCGGTTCGTACGTCAGTTAATGCGCACACTTGGAAAACGTTTCTGATTTGTGGGCAAATTTTCGTTGAGGAGGTCGAAAGTTATCAAAACAAAACAGCTGCGGCAGTGCCGACAGAAAAGCTGAAGTTTTAGAATTAAGACACCGTAGTAATCTCGTTTCCATCAATTCCTGTGCAGAATGCCAAACTGATAAAGAAGCCTTTTGCAATAATTGAAAATACTATTGCAGTGCGGAAAAACATGTTTAACACCAAGCTAAGCCCATATGAGAAGGTTAAGTTTAGTAGTAATATGCTTAATTAGGCGTTAAAACGAACATATAGAGTAAAAAAGAAATGGCTTCTTCCTGCTGTTCAAATTATCATGCCAGCATAAAAGATAAAGAGCTTTCAATTAGAGCAATTAGTCGAGCTTGTTCGCAGCGTTACCGGTGGCCTGGAAAACTTACAAAGGCTAAAAATGCGAGACGGAACTTGACGAGATATGAAATGAGCTATCTTTGCCTCTTTAAATCCCACTATCGGACGATGACAAATTGTACATATCATCAGTTTGTAGTAAAATGTAGGAAAATGATGCGAACACCTACATAGATATTGCCATGGGGCGTCCGTGGTCGCAATGACTAAGTAGCTACAGTCACGGGTGACATGACGGCACGAGACGAAGTGAAGTAGAGCATAAACATCTTGCAAGACAACAATAACAACCAAGATAGATAAATTGAAACAACAATAACAGATTATAATCCTTCTCAATAAGTTAACGGTGTTTGCCAAAATATACTAGGCCGTGTTGCTGAAGTGGCGACGCAATGAAAAAGTCCAGTGAACAATAACGCATGCTTTTTGTGGACATGCCTTGGGGTTTGCAGTCGAAATATCAAACTCACTGACGGTCATGGTACCGCTGCTCAGGAAAAGTTACGTTGGTATAATCAAATGCAATACAATAATTTAATGATTATGCAATCAAAAATGTAGTAAATCAACAAGAAATTCCTGTTAAACAGGTATTTCGCGCTATCATGTTCACACCTTCCCCTTCCAACTTAATGCCATTGAGCATTAAGCATAATGACTTGACGCATTTGAATATGACAAGTTGATCAACTGTTTACTACAAAATACACGACAGAAATACGGAATGCACGTGCTGTTCTTACTAAAAGGAGAGAGCATGGGTTTGGGGTTGCCTCTCCCTCTACCCGCTAAGGGGGAGGGCGAAGACGTCGCAAAAAATGTCTCAAGCTTAGCATTTCCATAAATCATCAAACCCAACGCCCGTTTGTACAGGCAGTTCAGATTTTTCACTTTTCTTCCCTCCGCGTAAACAATCTACAGCATTGATCAGTTATCAGCTCTACCCAATCCTCCAACAGGAGAAAAATCGCAGTAACAATCACCGGCGTAAACCGGCCTCCAGATTACCTACGCAGTCTGTTCCACATCATTTTCAGAAATTTCTTCCAAATATCAAATACAAGTTATACACCCTAAACTGATGAATTCTTTCGTGATGGTTATGTGTCTTATCAAATCATCAACAGAATGTCACTTGTAAAATGGAAATAATTAACGTTAAATTAGATCCTTACAACAAGCTCGTTAACGCTCGTTTTATAGTCTACACGTCTCCTGTTCATATCGAGGACGACTGTTCGCTTTAGCTAAGTGTAAGGTTAAGATTTTATGATTGCAGTGATTCGAGACCTACTTTTCCATTCAATATTAAATCTTGTAACATGAAGTCGACACAATGATTACATATGACTGATTCATCACCAATATCGCCAAGACACAATCGTATAACAACAGAACGTTTTCCAGTAAAGAATTGGTTTTTAGTAGAGAACATTGCATGAAAATGTAGTTTCTGACAGTACAAAGCAGAAATGCTGCATGTTAATTCATTTACAATTATACACAAACTACGCCTTGAGTTAGGTGTTCATCGTCTTCAGAGGCTAACAACAGGGCAAAGGTGGACAGTTCAAAGAAGATAAATATAAGAAGCAGTGAAAGAAAATTCTATGATAGGTGCTCAAATATTGTCCCATACATCCAGTCTAAAGGGAGACTTCACTTTTAACATTGATGCAATTACTTCACTAAAAGTATTCTAAACCACAAATCAAATGATGCAGTTTTATGTCAATTGTGAAGGCTGCAGTGGCAATTGCTACATGCTACAGTAATTGCTGCGTGTTGCATGACGATCCGGATAATGACATGGTATTCTGAAACTTGCATGCAGTAGAATTCTAGGATCAGTATAAAAGCAACGCGTGAAGTATGCTCAAATGATCCTGCCTCAACTTTAGTCTGAACAGGGTGAAAGAAGTTATGTTTAGCTATCTTTGCCAAATGATCTCCAAGAAAAGATTTTTGTTGATAATCACGAGAAAGGAAAACTAAATTAGACTGAACTACCTCGTCAGTTCTGTATTGCTGACGTTGTCGTGTTGCGCCAATCGGCAATTGTTCAATATCTTTCCAGATAGTGATCGGTGCCTTGGCGTCTTCAAGCTTCAAAGTGACTCAACTTGTCTACAAACATCAGTTGCACACAGCAGTTAAAAGTTGTTTAACTGCATGTAAACATTCAAGCCAACTAAATTCCAAAAACGAAATTCAATGAAGAAATGAATTCAAACAAGAATACCTTTTTCGAGCATTTTGTTCTTTTTCGTCCATTCATTTTAGGAGAAAGATCTTATTGGCATAATCGTGCGAAAATGAAACTTATTCTATGTTTCTGAAACTTTTAGTGTTTAAATATTTGAGAACATTAGAATTTCGTCTCAGACTGCGATAAGCATAGACTGCACATGTAGTCGATAATCACACATACTGCAGAAAAAAATGATAACCTAGCTAGTTATCCACTTGTCGCTCCTTTCTGTTGAGCAAAAACAGCAACTACATGCTCACTGTATGGCCGAAGGCAAATAAACTGATTATAAACGAAGTGATAAACTGTTTTATATTCTTGACGACTTTTCGTGCAATGCACTTGGTGCGGTTCTCAACTGAAATATGAAAACATTGCTGTGATAGCCGTCGATTAATGTTTTTGCATGGACATAGATGATCTTGGAACTCAGAGCCGAAGGAGAGAGATGTTAGAGAATGTGCATCGAATAAAAAAGTCAAAATGGCTGCTTCAGTTAAACCGTACGCTTTAATAGCACCTCCAGAGCAAGTGAGACATTCAATTTGGCAAATTACAACACAGGGGCGGCTCGACGACAATATTGGTTAGCTAGGTCAAGGACATAAACAAAGAACATTTTAACGCATCCCATCTGCCGTTCGCCTCACATATAGATGAGGAACTGTACATCTGTGTCTCATATATCTATCTATATTCTTATCCATTGTACCCGACCGGTTTGAGCAACAACCGCGAAAACAAAATTAAACGTGTAAAAATGATAAGTGCTTAAGCACGTATCGACACATCTAGCCACGCCATAAAGAAATTTATGTGGGAACCGAGCGGCGAACGAAAAAGAAAATATTTCTATGTATTTCTACAACAGATAAAAAGTGAATAACGAGGTGTCATACTTGTTTTACACGAGTTTTATTTCCATTACGCCTAGTTGATTAGCAAAAATCTGCGGGACGACGAAAAAAGTTAAACGGCTTATAGCGATATGCTATCATAAAAAGCAAAATGCTAACACAGTTTTGCCTGAAATGATATGTTAAATTAGCAAACTAGTTTGCAACTAATTGAATCAATGTAAAGTGACAGTGTTTGATCACGCACGTACCGCGCAAGTTAACAAACTGAACAAAGTTAGTAAACAACCGGCTCCGAATTTTGCAAGATAAATTGTCTAGACGTAGTATATCTTCTATTGAGTGTGGTATATATAAAATCGGAGTGCGGTTTATACATCCTTACACAATAACAACACTCGGAAACATGCATGGCATGTCTGTACGCAGCTGAGTTGCAAGATGAAAATCCCTCATGTGCACCTGAATTAAACACAGTTTTTGTAGACACACTACCACTGGCGTTTTAATCTCATGAATAAATCATTACATGATATAGATTTGCACGAAATTTTATCATATTACTGACGTCACATAGCATAAGCAGAGTTGAATTTACGTGCGAAGCGGTGGTTCGAAGTTGCGCTTGCGTGCCGAAGGCGATTCGGCAACGCGGAGCGATTTTTCGACTTGCATTAACTTGTAACTTTGACTATAGTTGAGATTCTCCAGATATTCAAATGCGATATAATATTTTTAGTCATTTAGTGTACATGGTTTTTAAAATTTTCCTCCATGGATAGATTTATTCGCTTTCAAAATTTGAAAAATCGCATCGCGTTGCCGAATCGCGTCCGGTGCTGGCACGGTAGCCGTGTTTGCATCGAACAGCAAGGCAATTTTGAACAGTAAATGGAAGCACAGCCTGGAAACTGCAGAGCTTAAAAACGGTCTAAAGTGCACGGTGTAAACCATTGGATAAAAGCTTTATTGCACCAAAGAGTATTGTTTTTATCTTGCAAAGTATACGCATAAACAAGCAGCATTAACAAGAACTGATAGAATAAAGATTTTGTTTGTCAAAGACTCCAAATCACCATATCTCCAACAGCAATGACCATCATCACATGCAGAAGGCCTTCATGCACAAGGTGACAACTGAATGCAACAACTGGGAACAACGGCTATCGTTCCAGGCAAAGAATGATACCTTTGTGCAACCCAGTTAGATAAGAAAGAACGAAGAAATGTAAAATATTTTCCTGAGGCCTTGACAGGGTTGAAAACGTCAAACTACTCAATTTCGTGACTGAGTTCATCTTCAAACCTGATAAGGACACACATCGCCGACGGCAAAAATATTGTAAATAGAAAAAAAAAATGGAAACTCCGATATATTGTACGCAATATCGCTGCTTACATTTGTACCTATGAACATCAGCAAAAACAGCCCTCGTGTATTTAGTGTGCGACTCAAAGTGCATGAACGCCCTTCATTTTATCATTTCCATATTTAACAACTTTTGTCAAAATAAAATTCTTTGTGTAGTGATTCTGAAACAAGTCAGTCACAAATGATAAATGCAAGCATATTAAATCTGTATTTTTCATTTCAGTTTCTAAAACACGATAGGCGATGAGACATAATTCAAGAGCACAATTTTAAAACAAACATTGGACAAGACTCGTTTAGCTTGTTTGCAAACAAGTAAGCGTTATTGGCATATGTAGACGTGTTAATCTACCGCCTAGAACCGCGATAAATAGAATAAACAATTTCGCACTTCAGCAGTCATTGCAAAATGAAATGTAAGTATTTTGTCAAAGTTTTCCCGATATATTCTCCTGATAGATTGCTGCTGACACCTGTACAGATAGCATTTGCACGTCAGGTGGATTAATTAGGTGGCGTAATTTGCTGCAGCATGCCCACGATGCCTGATTTTCTTAAATGCAGAAAGTCTAACTTGGCCAAACTAGATTGTTCACATTTAACAATCCCATTTCACAAAAGTAATAGTTCATTGAAATGGAAAAAATTCAAACAGTAAATTTTTGGTTGTGAAGTGTTCAAGACCCCTTGCAGACCGACGCAAGCCTGTGAACAATCATTGGGTGAGAAAAACATCAGGGAATCACCCAATCCTAGTCCTCAAATCTTGCAATCGCCTTGCCCGATCCACGCGATTTTAGTTAATTATAGTGACCGTGAACCAAAAATTTGCGGGGTCCATGTACGAGTCGGCCAATCTTGTGAGAATACGGCATATAATTTAAAAAGCCAGAAATATTGTGACATCCCATGTATATACAGATGTAAGCCTTAGATCATGAATTTGGCTATACTATAGGCCCCCCGTTGCTAGTTTCAATGCTAAATTATAGAGAGATAACAGTTTCGACGTACTTTATCTGTAAGCATGTAAACCACGCGCCGTACAATCTCAACAAGCTATTCTCTCGAACTTTAATTTTCATGATAGGTGGCCGGTAATAAATACAAGCAGTTTTTGCACAGCAACGCATTATAGATACAACAGAAGTTTCGTGAATCACTGCGCGCGCTTTACTCTTGCGAATTGTTTTGAAAACATGGTACTTGAACAACGAAGAAAAAGTTCTATATGTCTTCAAAACCTCACTGGCGAATGCAAAACCTTACAGTGAACCAGGATGGAAAGCAATTCCAGAATTTTTAAGACGACTCTAGAATAGGAACCACGTTATTAGTTGTCATACTATACGTTTAGTTGTTACGATAAAACATAGTTCAGTTGTTTTTTGTTAACATGTTGACGCGACACTATACATAACGTTCATTTATTATACCTCTCAGCTCCACAAGTCCACTTAATGTACTTCTCACAGAAATTAAATTAGCTAGTAAATCTATAAAATAGCAAGCATACCTGGCTAAGCAGCTAACCATTGACATTGTCAAAACATGTTCTCATTTCTTTTAAAATATTATGGTAAATATATAAAACACGAACTTCCGCAGCATCAAAAATAGATATTACAGTAAAACCAGAAGTATGACTTAAACATGATAGGTTCGTGATCACAAACACGGATTTTTGGCGACCTATGTGAGCCTTCGTGGGCCGCTGCGCGTAAGTTGGACGTCAATATTTAAAGAAGTGTGAAAAGTATCAAGCGTTTATTGTATTTATAACAGTTTTATTAAATGTCCGAGAGATTAAAATTCTTCGCATATAAATTTCCAGAACTCAAGATCGGTTACAGCGGATGTTATTTGTAAAACAACGACTTAGCATTGTAGGAAGCAGAGTCTTGCTGAACAAACAATAGTGATGAAAACTTTCTGTAATTTCGGAGTCAGCTTTGTTCAGTGTACTTAATTAAATTAGCTTGGTCTGTTTATCGAGCTGTTGATTTTTTTAAATGCATAGTTTAATCTTAATTCCGTATGAACAAGTACGTCAATATGAAAGATTGTGCTGCCTCCGCATAGTCGATCCCAGTCTCTCATGCAGCCTCGACGAAAAGCCTCGAATCGATAAGTGCTCGCGTCAGGCTTTTGGTCCTGCTATACAAATGCAGTCCTGTTTACCTATTACAAGAGTGTATGATGGAACATGAACGGAATTAAAGGATATTGCCGCAGAACTGAAGCAACACGTGCGCATAAAAATCCTAGAGTGAGACTAGCGTAAATGCGTAACATGGTTATTGTAGCTTTGCTCTAAGCCGTTTAAATATAATTTAATAAGCTCTTTACCTCTAATCCTTCTACAGGACATCGCTCATTTATAACAGCACTTAGTAACATAAACGAACCTAAGCCAACGCTGAAATATTTTAAAAATAATGATGTTTATAATTTTCTTTTCTGCGATGGCTAAGCCGTTAAGACCGAAGAATGCAATTGGGATAACGACTTTTAATGCCATTATTCAATCTTAGTGTACGATAAGGCGAAAGTGACTTATAACCAAATGGCTTTACACACTTCACAGTCAAAAGAAAGCAGAAAAATGAACGATATTGTATATGCCATTCGAAAGTTGTTTACAGCTGCATTAAAAATTGAGCTGTTGGAGCCATCATCGAATCATCAAGTTTGCGTGGGTCTGGTTAAATCTGTTTTTGCAACATTTTCTGTATGATGAGCCGACAATAATCAGAAATCTCACAAATGATGTATTCTCCTTGATTGTAACTACCACAGATTTAGTAACTTTACGAAACGTTTACGTCTATGGTTTTTACGGTGGTTTTGACCATGGTTTTGACGTATACAATCCGCCATTTTGGATACAATATGTGACGTCACAAATAGGAAAGCCTAAACTTTGCCTCGCTATTGTTCCATCACTCATTTCAAGCGTGCATCTTGCTGTAATTAAATCGCGTCCAGAGCTATAGTTTTTACGCCTTAAATGCCGTAGCTTCCTCCTAACTTAAAACCCGGGCCAGCAGTTTTATTCGTTTTTAATAAACTCCAGATTCCTGAAGGTATTGTCAATATCTTTTGGACTGACTAGTTCTACATGTAAATCTTTCCGGTTGCGACAAGCACGTCTGCATGTCCATAAATGGATGAAAAGCATCAAAGTTAAATGATATAGAGCACAATCTTATAGTGTCCTAGAATAAACAACTGTAGACTTGAAACTGCTGGAAAATTTTGATGAGATACAAGAAAATATGTTATCATTTACTCTAAACGTTTTACCTGCACTGAAGTCCGCACATATCTACAGTTAAGTACACAAATCCTAGAGCAGTAAAATTAAATCATGATCGATAAGTTCAATGTGCGTATAAATATTATTACATTATCATCATCTGGAGTTAGAGCAGATATACGAAATCTATACTTCTCAAGTGCAATTCTAGGAATCCATCCAGGACATTTGGACAGTAATCTCGTACATTCACATACAACCAAAGTCGAGGTGTATAATACGTTGCAAAACTGCGAGTAAATTTCAATGAATGGCAACCTATATGTTGCAATGTACTGAAACAGTTGTCCCTAATTAACCTAAGTCACCACTTACTGGAAATCTGTTCAAGAATCTACCGCCGATAAAACGTATTGTAGTCTCGCTGCAAAAGGCAAATGTTTAATATAGACATATGCAATCTTTAGTTGGAGAGGTATTCGTCTAATATCAATATGTTTTAAAAACTTTTCGCAATCACATAGCTAAACGGCAAGCTAAACTGGTGTGGTGGATTAGTTGAATCATGGCCAGGCGCTTCGGAACAACAAATTTGACATACGCTGTTAGTTTTAATGTAAAATTGCCTTCGTGTGCATAAAATGAGAAGTGAAAAGGGGGACATAATTTTCAATTTTTTGGGTACAATCAACTGCAAGTATAATTACAAGAACAAAAATATAAAAGTCCCTCTTCTAAAACTTTCGTATGTTTATTCTCTGTCCGAGTCACAGGAGGTCTAAGTCAAAGATGACTCCAAAAACTTCGCACTATAAAAAAAGCTAGACGTGTATAATTAACAGATGTTTAAAATGTAAAGTGCTGAGCTAACTTCGTTATTCCGGCGTCGTATGAAATGACTTTGGCTCGGGTTCCAATTTCGCGCAAATGCTGCATCAGCTATTTTATAACTAAAATCTAACATTTTTACTCAGCATTCTCTTTAATGTTTTTCCTGATTGACTGGCCATCCACATAATTTATTATGTAAATTAATAATGCTACAAAATAAAGCCTCTATCAATGACCTACGCACAGTACAGCAGTATGGACAAAAGTGCATCTTAATGACACGAGAGGCAAACACAAAGTTTTCAATAACTACTGTTAGTAATTTCAAACATATCGGGAATTACTGTATAAAAACTCCTTGCTTTCTGTATAACAACTTACGGCGAATCCACTCTCAATAAGAGGTGTATAGATTTCAGAAAATACCAGATTACCACAAAATGCCATTTTAGCAAGCGCGTTTGCTGTTTACACAACAGATCACTTTTCAAGTGATTTTAATAATAGTACTAGGTACATATATATAGCACCTTATTTTCTCAACTAATGTTTCTAGTTGGCAAACATAGATATATTAATCCGTTTTGAGCAACGTTGCGCTACATGACACTAATTTGATTTGTTCCTCTTCCATGTGATGACAGACGGTGCAGTTTTTGGATGTTGCTAAATACTTTACGACTACATTGCATTCGTTCACAGAATGTTTTACTTTTTATTGAGGTTCTAGATTGCTCAGATATGAAATATTTTATACACTTTGTTGAAACTTGTATTCCAAGATTGTTGCTAACTTCGCGTGGAGCATAGAATCATGACCAAATCATAATGGAATCATGCAACTTAGCAGCCTGCTAAATACGCTGCACTATCGCAGTTTATGCAAATAAGCTAAATTGCAACAAGATTGCAAGTTTTCTACTCATGCACATTATGCTGAGTTACGATTTATAACATATTGCTACTAAAAATACTCTACTTGCAACAAATGCGTTTGTAGTGTGTTTACACTACAACGCACATTATACAACAACATTGAAATGCAAATTATGCAGATCAACTGAATTGCAATTTATGTAAATAAGCTACATCGCGATTTATGCAAGATAATGAGTCGCAATTTATGCGAATGAATTGAATCGCAAGTTATGAAAATAAACAAACATGCTGAATTTGCAATTTATGGAAATAAACTTAATTGCACTCTAGGCAAAAGGAAGTCGCGAAAAAGAAGCAGAATTTTTCCGTCTGCTGAAACACTTTAACCCATCATTATGAAGATTTTCACAATATTCCATGCCAAAGTGAAAAACGCAGTTTTATTTCGAGAGAAATATGATTCCACATCACTCATTTCAGTTCCAAGATAACTCAGCGGGGAGCCCCGATTAGTAGATCATATATACATCTCATGGTCGGGTTTCAAACACGTTACACAATCAATGAATACTTGAAATATCCGAAACCGTTAAAACATGTACAACCGTTGAATTTTGTCATGTTATCGGTTTGCCAAACTTTCGACGCATATTATAGAAGCTACACTAAGCTACCTTTGAAGAAACGTTAATTAAAAATATGCATTGTTATGCCCTGAAGTCAAAACTCGTTAACCAAAACTACGAAATAGATAATTGCAAAGGTCGATTGATAAACTAAAACGGAGTACCCTAATAACGTTCTATGATCAAATATATCAAATAGATCTGTCAATGATAGAGTGCTCCAGACATGGTTTGGAAAAAATTCCTTTTCTTTGAAAGAAAAGTCAGTAATAATAAATGCTCACCATCACGCTACTTAGCAACTATCGACAACCATCGTAAAGTGCTGTCACAAGTGCGCAAATAAGTTCAATAGAGCGGAATTGCTCGAATTGCGGTGTCTGTTTGAATAAATCTCGACTTCTTGAACATACCAGGTGAGTAAGCAAGTTTTTGAGACTGCGTCGAGCGAGTTAGGTGCGTGTGGCGCTCGGTCGGGGATGATTTCAATAACGCAATTGTGTTCTATGCGCTGTCAAGCAGGGTTCAATCAATGCAGGCAGCAGTGCAGCCGATGGTTTCGCCTGATGTTAACAGATTGCGCTTGGCGCCAGAGAAAATACTCAACAATTACGAGACTTGAATGAAACTGACCTCACAATCTACGGTTACGACGATACACTTACCAATATGTAAGAGAGCCTTTAGGTTGATGCTAGGTCTTGGGGTCACTCAGGTAACGGCTAGATTACTCGGGTTCAGCTAATACTAGACAAGGCACGATGACGTGACTGCGAAGGCCTAAGATAAAATATTCAAAAGAGATACATGCCATTAGATTCCGATGCTGCGATTTAATTAAGAAATTCTTGCGTTGTCGACGGTCGAATGCGCAGCGCACACAGCCTGGACGATCTTGCGAGCGAGTGGAGAGAATTCGCAAAGAATGCACTTGTCGTCGATTGACACTCCTGTTTCCGCTCGCAGTAGAAAAACAAATGAAAATCCGGGGTCAGGGCGAAGTTCATGCCGCATAGAATAAAGCAGAATAAAGATACGAGAGACTAACCTGAACATTGTTAAGCTCATGTCGCCCAAAAAACGCAGAGCCAAGTGGTCTTATCAGGCGCTTGCAGCCAAATAACCTCATCAATATTAGTAATAAAAGGCGGGTACGCTAGGACGCAAATTAATCGTCAATCGCTCACATGTCAGCGCAGGTAGGTGTAAATGCTCCTAAGCGTTAAAAGCATTGTCGTATGGCTAGACATTATTAAATAATACAACCTTATACAAATCTTAAAGAATGTTGATCGTCTTTTATTTCGCCTTCCACAAGTACCATAGATGTTTGCGAGTTTCGAAACGCACCTGGTGACGCAAGCTCATGATGAAACCAAAATACATCAACTTACAGCCATTCAGTCTCACGCAAATATTTAAATAAGAGTCATCAAAACCAAGGGGGAGAAACAAGCACACTAATCAAAAATTCGAATGCGCTTCATTTATTCAAAACTAGATGCATCCCTATATTTAAATCAACTCATTACAGTCGTAGGGATGAGACTTAGAAGCGACGCGAGGCAGCAGGTACAAAATTGTACCACTATCTGAAACATGTACTGTACATTGTACTTAAGGCTAGACGGTCACGTATTACAAGTACAACACTATATTGTACTAAATCGCATATACATTGTAGGAAAGGGATTTCACAGTATAGAATTGGTCAGTGAAACCGACTAAACCGAAAGCGTGCGTTTGTATCAAAGATTTGGATATAATGCCCCTTGTTAGACTTAGTAACGAAACGGTAGGAACACGGCTATAATATTATGGCGGTACATAATGATACTAATACGATGATTTAGAGTACTTAAGAGCAAGATATTCATTTAGATTTTTTTAAGATAAGATGAATCGCCTGATCCTTAAACTAACGTTTAAATTGCATCTACTCTAGGATGCGCAGCGAGTGCATATTGATGACAAATGCGCAATGCATAATTCCTTTGTTGCATCGTGTAAAGAATTTCCAACTGCGAGATATCCTATAATTTAATGCTCACAAATTGCATCAACAGTGAATATGCAACCGGACGAAGTATTTCAGTTAGATTATTTGCAAAACGATTTGAAAATAGAACGAGATTTCCTGTGTTGCAGGATTACAACCAAATCTAATAGCGTGGACATGCATCAATTTGACCGATCGCAAAATATGCAGATTATCTTCACAGCTCAATTGACACGTACAAGCACGTCCCAAATAAACCTAACGGAAACTGGGGAGATGCATGGTGTACCACAGAACCAAGGCCAGCTAGTCATCGCCAAGACCAACATTTACAGCGCATGTAACGATTCGAGATTAAAGTGCATAAACAGTCTGGTAGTGGACTTCATGGAGCCGCAATTTGAAAAATAAACACTTACGAAGTTTCAAACGGTTCCAAACTTTCCAACTTGCGTGCGACAATTGTTTTTATCAAAGCTGTATTCTTGCGTCTACTTCAAAATGGAGGCGGTGGGCATTTTGCTAGCTTTTATCGCATCTTGCTTGTCGCAGGCAGTTCAATTAATGCAAAGCAGATGATAAAGACACAAATATCTCTCCAAAAGATAAGCCCTGAAAATAGTTTTACCATCGTGGCTACTTTAGGAAACACCCCAGCGAAAAACACTGCTCAACTCCCAAACTGCATCTTGCCGGAAAACAGAACTAAACTAATTAGTATGACGAGTTGCAGAACTGCTCCGGAGGAAATTCAACCGATAGCTGAGGAATATCCCGAAACCGGGCAAAAATCCTTCAGTAAGCCTATCTGACGTGCATAGATAAGCCCATTATGTTCAAGTCAAACCTGCTTGCAAGCTGATGAAGACATTTGTAAACAAGGCGGTCATAGTGATCACAATACTTTTTAAACAATTTTACACTTCATATTAAAGAACAACCAAACCAAACAACAAGCGGTTTCTTAACAACGAAAAGAAAAGAAAGATTTGCATTGGACTTTTTACTTTTGTTCAATACTTACATTCAGAAATACATCGCGTGGTCAAATTTCAGTTGTAATTGGATGTCCAGGATGCAATTAATGCAATTTCAAACTCAACAATGTTTATGGTAACCTAGTAAATATTTGACTTGATTAATTTAGCCAGGTATTATCAATGAAAGGCATGCAGAAAATTGCTTAATGAGGCCAAATGCAAGTTAGCAATCTGTTAACTGACTAGATTGACTTCACATGAAACTTTAGGGCACCGCATTAATATTTCAGTTAAACAAACAGCCTGGGAGAACATTATAAATATTTGAACAGTATGATTCAAGACAGTTATTGTCATACTATTACAACAACTATTCACGCTGCATTGGTTTTTCTGTTTCATTACACCCAGGAACTAGTTGATTTGTCAAGTAACAGGTCTTCTCACAATTATGGTTCGCTTGTAGAAACACTGAGATAAGATATGAAAGGGAATGGAAAATTTTATCTAGGATGTGCACAAATACTCAAGCTATATGGATATAAATATGAAGAAAGACATCAAGAGATACACTTCCAGAAAATGAACTAAAGTGAAATCTTTACAAAAAAAGCATCGAAGGTGGTCGCTTTTGTGACACCTCTTGAAAGATAAACGCTAAAGCTTGAAATCTGGAGTTGTTTAGAAGGTAGACCAACTGATGTCACTCAACTCTTTCTCCGCCTAAATAACAGCTCCATATCAAGGATTTTTTATTGAGAAGAGCCGTAAAAAATGAGCTTAAATTTAGAAAACGTCATCTAGTCGCCTTCATTCCATGAAATCAAATAACACACGTACTTAAAATGCAAGAAGATATAGCTCGTGGGATAAGATGCTCAAAACATCTTGTCAAATCAATACCATTTTTGTCTATAAAAACTAAGACTTGAGAGTTCAGGAATTACAAGAAGCTACATTACTTCCTCACCTGCATAATTTGCGATTCAGATTATGCTGTGGACGGCGGCGTCGTGAATTAAGTCTGTATAAAATGAAAAGGAGAGTAATTCCAACCAAAAGTTTAACTCACTGGTACAACGATGCGACTATACAATGTAGCCATTATTAGGTAAAATTCTTCATGAACCCTCCATTTTATTGCAACAAATTTCAGTCTTGAAGTTGTAGGAGCAACTTTTGGACAATACAAAGAATGAAAGAACACGATTTCTTATTTCATAAAAGATCAAAAACACTTTTGAAAGTCAAAGACTACGATATCGAGCCTAACCTCTTTCCTGCAAAATTAGTCATCTGGTTAAGCTAACTATTCCATTCTCTCAAGCTAATCTCCAAGCACTCACTCACATGTAGAATACATAGGATACTTTCCATATATGGATTTTCTTTACACAAAGCCATGATCTGACCACTAAACAGATATACTACGCTTTTTGACCGCCCATGAAGCTATTAAACGCCGTATGGAGGCCTACACGAAGCATCGAGTTCGACATGTCCAGCAATCTCAAAAAACGTTGAAGACATAGGTAGTACATGGCAAGAGAACATACTAGAATCACACACTCACTGTCGCTGTCCAATAGTATCTATTTACACAAGATATGGTAAAATCCGTAGAAAATTGAACAATACAACTGGATGAGTATCACGTGACGAAGCGGTGCTTGAAGAATACGGCAATATATTATGGGCCTGCATTTCAAAGACAAAGTCACTGCTGAGGCAGTTTAGTTTTGTTTTGATTCTGTACTAGTTTATGGTATTACCACAAAAGACAAAATGATTGAACCTGGAACAATGCTCTTTGCCTTGAGAGATATCCATCAACGTTATTCTTATTTTCTTCATCCCATTCCAACATAATTCGTAAACAAACCTTAACACTTGAGGTTGGAAGCAAATTGAGAATTCTTTTCTTAAGAGAGTACAAGGATGAGGAACTCGAGGTACATTCATTCATAGCCTACATTAAAGGGACCTTTGCTTTTCTTTCATTCCATTTCTCAGTCATTCATTTTCCCTTTTTTCCCAATGGTGCGATTCGAGCATTGGATTCGAGCACATTCGTCGACGCCACAATTCCTATACATCAGTCAATGGGGACAAGATGCCAGAGCGATTGCTCGAAACTGTTGACAGCAGAATATTGAATCACCCTGTTTCAATATTCCGCAACACTGTCCCTAAGGCTTGATGTCACTAGAGATAACTAAGCAAGATAATCGTATGTCAAGAGCCGCCAACATCAAGCCTACTCTAACCCACGTCATCCAACATGTTCTGATGGTTTCAAAATTTTTCTAGCTGGTAAGAGGTAAATAGGTGGAATTGATTCGAAAGGAGTGCGGACAAATGTCGCAATCCAGGGCCCTCTGTGGCGCAGGAATAAAGCCAAGTTCTTTCAGGAGATAAAGGAAAACTTATAATGGCAACTCAGTTAAATCAGGTAGAACATGAGAATTGAATTCGGACACTATCCGAACAAGAGAAAAATGAGAAGAAGGATAGTTTTGTCACAGTAGATTACTCGCCATTGGTGTCAGAGATTTACGGGAAGCATAAGGAGAAAAAGTTCAATCAAGTTAGGATACCTGGGCAGAATTCAAACTTCTGCGACCCGAAAAAGTTGACAAAAAATTTGAACTTTTAAACAAATTTAGCGGATCAATTAGAAGATCAAATCATTTCCACTACACGATTTCAGATGCTCGAGCTCTGTTACTATGTGAAAGAGATACACAAAAAGTGAATCCCACACAAAACCGTAATCTTGCACCTTGCGTATCAGCGCTGTACATCAAGCATACGAGCCTAGATAAACACATTTATCAAGACAAAGCATACTGATATTGTAATAGCGCAGGATCTGGTCAGATAGCAGAGAAAGCTAATTAATTTATAGTGTTTACAAAAGCATATCTTTGGAAAAATAAAACAGCAAACTTCTTTTCCATAACACTGTCAATTCTTTTTAGCAAAACTATTAGCAATAAGACAAATGTCCATACTACAATGTGACTTTAGTTTTGTAGTGATATTTGGAATAGTTTCATGAAACGTCGGTGAAATGGGCGTCGTGATACACGCTGAGATTAGACACACCGATTGGAATCTAAAAACTGGGAAGTTAAGACCATCGGCATTTTGGAAAAATCGTTTTCGCAGCTGTTGTGAACTGTAGTGGTTATTCTCTTCTTCTCAATCCCATAGATTCCTGAACGAAATCTCAAAAAAGCGTGGCACGCAAAGGATCGGGTGATTAGGAGTCTTAGGACAGTTACAAACTACAAAGTGAATAGCTATACTAATTACCTGGAAATCACGTTGCGTACGAAAAGCGCTAGACGGGAGAGCCGAAACGTGAAGCCGTGCATTGTTACTTTTATAGTTAAGGGACATTTATTTTATCAAACTACAGAAATGTGCGATGCTACACCTGGTGTGTTTTTCCGCACAACTTTCGTGATAAGTTTCATTTAAAAGTAAACATTTTACAACTTTTTATCTGCAGCGCAAAGTATGTCACCTTAACAACCAAGGTGACTTGGCTAGATTCGTAGTGTACGACTATAAACTTACCTGACTAGCAATTTCCTGTCCAAAACTAGTCGTTTATGTATATTAAACAGTACTGCATAGTACACGCATATTAATTTGTAAAAATCTTGCTTGAATATCATTTCTTTGCAATTAAGGTTCTCGACATAAAGTCCTAGCATGCCTATTTTTCATACTTCACAGAAAGTGCGTTTTATGAATTTGTATTATATATGAACGAATGGGGTCCATATCAAAATCTCAACGTCGATGCCAAATAAAGCTTTGGCGCCGTCGGTACGAGCTGTTGTATTTTAGCCAAGATCATTTAATTTCGAGATTATGATGACGTGATCGAAATTACATGACGACCCATCAAATAAGTCAGAGGTAGAGCGCTCAGAGGAATCTCAGGAATTTGTGCGGCCCTACCCACTTGCGCAGCAGGCAAGTTGTCGTGACGTCAAGTTATTGCGCCTGGATTCGCGTGTCGGTAAAAATGAAAGCGTAACTGAGTTTTCAGATAAACTCATTTTTCCTTCCTATTGTGGTTACCGCAAAAAGCCATATCACCAGAATGTTAACTTTTATGGTAAGCTATAGTAATACAGCTTTAACTTTTCATTGCAAATGGATATCGATTTGACTTTTACGCGCAATGCCATAGGGAGTGATATTTTTCATTGCAAATTTGAAGCTACGCAAATTTAGATGCTACTTGTAAACTGCATAGCCACTACAAAGGGCGTACATGAAAAACAATGATTCATATACTGACTATATCCAGCACTATTCAAGTAAAGCTTACTCGCATTTTAAAGAACATTTAGGTGTGCAATAGGTAAGTAGCTACTCGCAAACAAGTCAAACGAGTCAAACTATTTTGGAGACATGTAAAGATTGAGCTATACAGTATTATAAACTAACCTGAAAACTGCGTGTCTTCCAAGTTTGTTACGTTTCTTTTTCTTAAAAGTTTGAAGTTCTATAAATCAATATAATAGCAGTTATACAATCACGTTTCACAAGCAATAATAAAATCGCTATAAAACTAGTCAAAGAATACGTAGCATGATACAAAGCCTTACAGGTTAGTTTTTCTTTCAATCTAACGTTTTCTTGCAGAATTACCTGCAATGAAAAAGAAAAGAAACTTTTCGATTTTAACAATCCTTATTTACTTCGAGTGAGTAGTAATGTAGTGAAGCACTCACGTTGTGCTTCTGCGGTATGAAATTCTTGCTACCGATTGGCTATAGAATTACTTGAGCACTTTAACGTATAACGCATGCGCGCAAACCGCTCATGTGTTTCCCGATCTCGCAACATTCTCAAAATTTCGCTAACCACATCGACTTTCCATTAAAGACTGACGAATAAAACTAGCCCAGTAATATACCGCGTTTGTAATCATGCCCCTATTCCCGCCGATAACAAGCTGGCGAAACATCGAGAAATTTGCTTAAAAGTGATCAGATTTGCCTCTAGAACAAGCTTCTTCCAAGGAGTCCCTCCTAGGACTTCAAACCTACAGTTACTCATCAAACGCAATTCATTGCTCACCAAAATCCAACTCTAATTGTTTGCAAAGCCTCTGCGTACTGGGTGAGGTTCTTCATAAAGCGAGATTAATACTATCAACTCAGACCTATACAGGACGTGACGGTGTAGCATCAAACGGCTGCATAGTCAAATATTCTGTAGATTACTGCAGTGGTTGCTTTAGCAAGGTAGAAGGACGTTAAAAAAGACAAATTTGTGGCTTCCTGTTGTTCATTTACGTAAAAGATACGCCGGCCATCGAGATAATGACGTCTGCTATGCAATCAGAACTTTATATAGACTTAATGCGGAAAACAATATGTTATGTACCATTACCATTAAACGATACATTTCAACATCTATGCATTATACGGAGATTGGAATACTTTATAAGATATGATGACAATTATAACCCTTGGATATACTTTGTTTATGCAAGTTTACCACTCACAATTGTCCTGTCTTTCGAGTTTACTGCGTGTTTATTTGCATAGCGCTTAACGAAATATTTCCAAGAATTATTACATTTGAAGAAGTATTTAAACTTCAGAGTGATTCAGTTGGTTCATACTCTTTTATTTCAACAATTTTTTCTCTTTTACTTCCTAATTTCCCACAGTTATTTTCTTCTTGTCTTCTTCACTACCCTGGTGTTAACTATTGATAACTGGCTATTGGTAGTTACTATAGCTACAGTAGTCAAAGCAAGCCACCAGTCCTGAATAGTTTGGGTTGGAAGAGATGGAGCGTTGTATCCATTCCACTTTTGTAGTCATGCCAACTCACAATAAATCCGGACTTACGTCACATACGTCAAGATAATATGAATAAATAAAACTTGGTAGGTAACATATGTGGGAAAGTTAGAAAAAAAAATTCACAATTTATAGACTAACGCAAGGACTAACGGATCAATAACTTTGCCAAATACCCGTATGCGCATGTTCCAGAAACACAACTAAACTAGTTACCAACTATATCAAATAACGTATTGTTTTTCCTCTGATTGCTTCAAGTGCAGCACGTACGAGCTTCCAGAAATGAACTCATCACGTCAAGAATCACCGCTACAGCACTTGACTTAACGATAGAATAGAACAACTGATTGATTGTAATATCAAGGGTTTCTTTAAAGATTTTCACACTACGAGAGTGTTATTTACAAGACTTCCTATATTTCCACGACTCCACAGTTTCTAACCATTCCTATCAATCCACAGAGGAGAATGCGACTGGAAACGTATTGTGGTTCCCTGTTTTCCATAATTCACGTCAATTACTGAAAAGCAAAGCACCTTGGGTTGTTTCTAAGAATTTGGAAAAGATTCTCCTAACCATTACCAGCAGTTAAATAGGATAAAAAACGCACAGAATGAATTGGTATTCGTCAAAATGTAGGCACAAATTTCAGTCCAATACACATGAATCCCAAGATAACCCAATGCTTCGTTGCGAGGTTGCATGTTAATCCAGCAGATTACACCGGTCGGGCCATGGTAAAACAGTGTATGCAGATGCTCACATATCGAGAGACCACCAAACAAAAGACAAACTATGCATTCCTTCTCAGACAAAACCTAATGTGGTTCACGTTTGTCACATTGTTTGAAAACCATACAATAACACCGTCAATTGAGTGCTACTAATTGCCATTTGGTCATATTATGAATATAATGAATTTAAAATAAATTAATTTTATTAGCACATTCTGGAGGCGTGCCAATGTCCTGCTTTGTTACACGGCGCAATTTTTTCATCCAACTTGTCTCGCAATGGCATTGCCAAAGGAGTGGCTTGAAAAACCTTAAATATCGCAAGAAAAAACATGTTGATGAGTTCTGAAAAGCACTCTTTAAACAAATATGAAGACTAAGATTCTCGAAAAACTTATCCACTTTAAAACACTATGCATTTCGGCAGATCTCTCTTCAGGTGTTTCGCCTGCTAATTGAACTTGAAATTTTGCTTGTATTTATTGATAAATATTTAAATAGTTCTTTTCAGAACTAGGAAAGTAAACCATTCGCCATTGGCTACCATGTTTCTTTTTGCGATATTGATGAAAAATGCTGCATGCAAGCAGTAACTAGTCATTAATCAAGCTGCAATAGTAACAATGTGATAAATACGCTTACTAGAAAAATTAATGAGATAAAATCAAACACTTCGTCGCGAGTATTGGCCAGTTTCTCAGAGTCTATACAAGGTACTGTCTAACTACTTATTTTATAAAGCGAATACTTCGCAAAAAATTTTCGCGTCTGGTACATTTGCTGTTACAAATGAATAATGAAGAATGACATAAGAATCCAGAGTTAACTATAAAAAATTGGTAACATAGTGCTACTCCTACTGGTATAAAACTAACACACAATTATATATTTGGAGAGTTGAAAAATTCTACTATAGTTCATACCTAAAGAACATTACTTTCAACTCTTTCACCCTCTTTACAGTTTGAAGATCTAAACTACTTTCCAATGATCTGCACAACATTGCTCAATGCAAGAACTCTAACAACTAACCAGGTGACGCAAATTTAGGAGTACGGAATTCTATGACGTCACGAGGGCTGCAATGACATGACGTTTAATGTTTTAACCAATGAAATTAATATCATTCTGTTTGCTTGTTTATCGGTTATTATGGCTCCACGAGGAATAGTGCATAAGCAACAGGACCGTATACAAGTGAATGACTTATTACTAATAAACGTTTCATATTGGCATTCTGTTTAAACTTACAAAGCACTTTCAAAAACAGACACATCACGCAAAAAAGAGAATGTGGGGTTGAAGTAAAACTTGAGAAAAATTAGTGGTGACAACACAGGAGGCATTCAAGGTTTGTGCGACTGATATAGCAACAGTATTCTCAATAAGTTCTTTGTAGTCAACAACTAGCACAATTCAAACAAATGAATGATAACATATTTATGCATACAGTCTATATCAAATTAATACACAGCGCATATATAGCTACTACTTGTCCACACTACAAGCGTATTGCACGTACCGTCAGTATAGACATCTTAATTTACTGATGTGTAGACCGGATATGAAGAGCAAATTATTCATTACTGGTCTGAGTCTCTATAAGAATCGTAACGATTGATTTACGCAGGCGCTCAACATTATTCAACGATTGCAAAAACCATTGCTCCTTTGAGAGTTCGAAACTCATCTCTATAATTACGACGATAGCAAAGATTTCTAACATTTTTATAGAAAAGGCACATTTGGTGGTGGAAATGCAGTTCTTTTTCAACTCTCTTGTACAATACTATAGCCACACTCGTACCTGTAAACCCCAACACAGACTTAGTTTCTATAACCGTATAAAGAGCAAGTCCTTCAGCTACAAATTGAAACCAACAGGAAAGTCACTATTTCTAGCGTATCGGATTTAAAGTTTAAAGCGAATATTACAGGAAGAGAATGTGCAGGCACTTAATTAATTAAAAACATCGTATTCCTGATAAAAATCACTTTGGCTACTTGCTGACAAAGGTCCAGGACGATACGAACGTTCCTTACAAAATGAAAATTAGAGTGATGAAGTTTTTGCAAGAAGTCAACAAAAACGCCCTCAAGATAAAACAGCGGTTATTAAATCACAGTTCACTACCCTCAGGGAGCACTTAATTCATATCTCACTTGATCCTGATGTTTCAGTAAGATACTTTCCAAATGCTATTAAACTTCAAAAAGTAGAAACACATGCAAACACAGCTTAATTTAAGGAACTTTGGAGAGGGGCTCAAGTCTACAGACTGCTCAGTACCAGGCTCGTACAAAGAAAAATATAGAATAGTTAGAAATAGATTCCCTGAGCTGAAATTTCCAAGGTTTTATGCTAAGGACACCTTATTATTATATAAATAAAATCAAGTCTCAGTTATTGCGTAATTGTTTTCATTCGATAAGTTCCAAACCGTATCTATGAACTGATCACACGAGCAAAACAATGTAATCAATCAATGCGTATGAAGATATAGTTCATCGAGATTACTCTATCTCATGTTTAAACAATATTTGAAACTCGCAGATGAAGCTCACCTCACGTGACGCTGGTAAAAAACGTCCTTTAAACCCTAGGTAGTGCGATTTCATTCGAGATTTAATTTGTATAAATAGTGTATCAATTACGTCTGTAAACGTGAAAAGTTTGGAATTCTAGCATGACACAGCTGAATTCAAAAAATGAACAACAAAAATATATCGTGACATATGCAGTGTTTCATGCGACGTGTCACGCATCCTCCACGGTAAATTTATGATCAACTTCAATAAAAGGCATTGAATCTGACATAAGAGATAATTTAATGTAATCTGAAGTATTTACAGAGGACTAGTGCGATGAGGAAAAAACTTTAACTGAAACACTTCTGACAAAATCCCAACGACTCTATGTACTAGGTAGTACTATGAAGTGTAGGTCGATGTAAGTTATAGAACTATACATACTTGTCATCTCCTGAGTAAATTGAAAAAAGGAGAAATGGAATGCGACTCGACGACACATCGAAGTTAAACGAGCAGAGGAATTACATTTCTATACTCATTTATACACCAATCATATAGATAACAATGTTGTGGAATGTTGTTGTGCTTCGGCGTGTATAAAATACAGTCTAGAAACAACACTATTTGCTGTAAGAAAGCTGAGGTTGTGGAAAATCGATTGAGAAAAATCGGCTTTTCACGAGTACTGTTGATAAACAGGCAATTCCGACAGTTGCAAAATCTGAAGTGTTGATGTCATTATAAAGCATTTTATTTGAACCGCTCCAGATGCGCTCATAAGAGAAGCAACTATACAATGTTTATCATCTATAATACGTTCGATGGGAAAGCATGCTCTAATTATATTCTAATCAAACAACATGGCAGCATACGTTTGAATAAACGTATTAGTCTTGACAGATTGGAAAGTAAAACGGCGTGTACTGGGTGTCCCAATGCACTTGAGTTTTGAAAAAGACGGCATTTAGCTCGCTGCCGATAACAATGATACTACCGCAGATAATTCTCCTACAAATTCATATGCTTTAAATCACAAATTGCCTTAAATTCCTGACGCGCGTCGACAAGACGGGCGCAGCTGGCAAAAATAAAACTGCTAGACTGATACACAACCAGCAAAGCAAGGCCACAAGCTTCAAGACGTCGCCGCTATCTTTTCCTCGGTCTCTCATAAATTTGCGCACCACAGTAAGCCATTAAAATAATTACGAGGAATTAGAGATAAGAGTGTTCCCAGTGAGTGGCTAATGGATTATCACAAGCAGCCTCGTAAACCATGTACTTTTTGCCCAAATTCGCGTGACCTGATAGCTAAACGTGATTACTCAGCACACATCGAAACTAAGTGTAGGGCCAGGGTATAGGGCAATCAAGACATCGCGAGGCAAGCAGGGTTGCATCAAGAATGGTCTATCACCCACGTGCACGTCCTACCTTACTATAGCTTCTTACAATGCACGTCCACTTGATTAACTTTAATAGCTTCCTTCTTTGTTTAGTCACAAAATCCCAAGCCAGTTATAGCGAGATTTGCAATCCAGCGTTCTCAAAAATGCACTGTTAATTGCTAACCGTTGCTCGCGAGCTTGTTTTTGTATGAACCATGCGAAATGGTCCGATTTACCAGCAATCAAGCTGCCGTTAGATGACCCACAGGGTCAACGCAAGCTTTTGCTTTGAACGTGAAAAGTGAATTGCTTAATTTTTCGGTAAACAGTTTTACACGATACGGTGTTTACAAACATCCGGCCTCACAAGAGGCTTCTAATTCTTGCGAACATCGCCCGTACTGATTCAATGACTTAAAATGTATCCTCCACTTGCAAGAAGTATTCAAACTTGTGCGACCATATATGTTAACGAGGTGAATACTTGCACTCAATTACGGTGGGAAATTTAAGACGGGTGTTATTCTGTTGTCTGACGTACTTCTGATGTTTACATTTGTAAAATGACAAACGTTGCTGTCATGCATCGCCATTTTAGGGCAATGCGTAAGTGAAGCGCGCCAAATGGACATAACCATAAACTGCGTGGAGACAAAACGCAAGAGGCCGCGACGAACTTGCGTTGATATCGAACCACATTGCTTACTGGTAACAGCACCGCATGTATATTCATTCCAACCCGGCAAATAACGCAAAAATTTTAACGCAAACATTCAAAGATATCAATAAGATTAAGATACACAATAATTTAGCGCACACAGCTGTATTCCATTTATACGTCTCAGTCAAAATAAAAAGATACGGGTTTACTGACAGACAAAAAATTAAAGGCGCCAGAGATTTGCAAGATAACGGTGTCCTAACATTTCATTTGCGCTAACAGTGCTATAGCGCTTTCACTATCCTCCTATAGAAACAACTACGACAATTTCTGAAATCCTGAAGCTTTTTCTTCGACTAATAGGACGAAATTTTGAGAATTATCCGAACTCTTCGCGTGTAAGATGTCATGGACGTTGCATAGTTTGCTTGTACACATGAGTGTTACAGTCAGGTAAATTGCCTCTAAATAGAATTCCTTTCTTGTTTACGAAGGACTAAGTGATAGCACGTGTATTATTAATGGCAACAATTATACACAGAAAGCTTTCATCGTTGACTTAAACAATTCAGGCATTCCGGTTTCTATCTTGGAATGTTCTTGTCTAAACATAGAAACATCAGCCAGTGACTATGCATATTCTGAGCAACGAAATTATAGGACGCAACGCCCCCGACACCTGGATAAAGCATGTGAAGCTGGACTGTTGGAGATGTCAAGAAAATATTCAGATAAATGAATGAATAAACACTTACTTTACGCTCCGGTTTCTATACGTCTTTGGAGCAAGGTAAAAGATTAACCAACCGATAGTTGGATGTGAACAGCTACCTAGTATAGCTATGTTAACGTTGGCATACTTTTGCCCCCTTAGGCTGGAGGGAGAAGATATTTCGATGCCAACCTGATTACATAATCCTGAATACCATGACTGCCCACGAGATTGAGTAATCACATCCAGGGGTTGTATTCACGGGTTGAAGCAAACTTTATGATAATAAAATGAAAGAACTCTTTTCTGGGAATCGCTCTGATAAATGCGCGTAATATCAACCAGCCATATGGTACCGACCATTTGTAACTAGTTGTGCATAATACGCGCGTTGAAGCATCAGCAGAAATTCCAGAAACCATAAAATAACAACTAATACTTTTCTTTCATTGTTTGATTCCCGAGTGTTTAAAACACGATCTTAATGAATTGCAATTTTCAGTGTTAATTTTATGGGTGGACAAATAGAAAGGAATAATTCACGTAATGAGAGTGGAGTTTCTGATAGGCTGATGTAGGACACCAATGTAAAAGGACGAACCATCGAAGTCACTGTATCCCCATTTCTACTCAGAAAAATGAATACAGTACATCGGTTTCTAAAACTGGGCTAAGGGAATAGATACTGTGTACAAACATCAACATAAATTATCCGAAATACATGAGTTATAACTGCGCTCACTTCAGGCCAGCACACATGGAATAACGATAACCGGGTCATTTACGAGCCACATTACAAAACTACTCAGCCAATTTTCAATCTAAATCTTCGATCCGTTGGCTAATTACTGGTAGCGCCCCCACGTCAAACGTTTTAACAAAATAACATCGAGTTATCGATGCCAACAGTTTAGCTTACTTCTCAGTACAACGTCATGAACTAACCTAAGCACTTCCAAATGTCAATTTAATGGCCGGCACATGCAGCTCCAATGATTCAATCCAATGACAATTCAATTAAAAAGTAAGTGAATTATGTGTTTGGTAACTCTGTCTTTGCTCAAAAAAGAATTTCAACAAGTTGAATACTGGTATTAAATGAACTGTATTAAATGAACGGAACAGAGTTGTAGTTCGTACCGTCTGTACAGTACACAGCGGCATTTAGTTTTTTGAGATCAAAATATATTTGCTCTTTTCAACAAAAAACTGAAAATAGAAAAAGCGTGACCCAGGACACATCCAACTGCTAGTAGAATTGTGCAAAATATTTCATGTACTGATTTAGTCATATACATTCACAGACATTGGCATTGTATTGGCAGGATCAGCACGAATCACTCGGTGCCAAATTTTTACAACCTACATGACATGTCATATCAACAGATATCAACAGAATACTTCAAACTGGTTCATGTTACGAGTTTGTTGAAATAATATAGCGAGTTTCTTTTAATGCGTATTCTGAATACAAGGACCCGAATGCCTTTCGGACGTGTAATGGTACCGCCATAATCGTCAACAAAATGTCCCTGAGGGGAACGGCTATCGATCACTAGACCACGACATCAGAGAGTTACATATATGCATTTCCAGGTGAACTGCATGGTTGGGAACAATTTAGTACTTTCTGATATAGGAAATTAAAAAGATCTGATTTACTGTTATTTATCATTACATTCACCGCTCTGGTAACGTCAACAGAATTATAGCCAGTACAGGCTGTACCTTTACGGCAACCAATAAGCGCATGGTCTTCATTTAAACGTAGGAGGAAAATCTGCTATAACTGTTCAATTACGGCGTTTCATATTTTCGAGCTGCGATTTTAATAAGAATTATGCAACATGTAGCCAAACTAATAAGCCACTCATATAGTTTGCAGCAATCTTCCATTTGGACTGTGAGGGGGCGGAAAGCTCTGACTGAGAGAAATCACAACCGTGCGAATATTGAAAGTGATGTTTCTCGCCATAACAATGTTTTGACATTTTCTAGTGTGATTACAAGCAGAGTGAAAGTGGATTTAAACCATTTTTAAATCAAGACCCGGCAAGCATGTTTAATGACAGGATATAAGATAACTATCACCATCAAACATTAGCTGCTATGTAGACTGCATCCAGATACTGGTTACTGCACTCCACTAGAACTAAATATGTTCAAAAGACCAATCAATTCATGCAAATGTCATGCTTTAAACTAACACAACGAAAAACCTCACATCTCCAATTCGAAAACCCACTTGAAAGAGCACTAAAGACTACAGCGAAGGGAGGATGCATGGAATGATAGAACTGGAGTATTTGTACATGTCTTGTTCTGCAGTTGTATCTAAACGTGTACTTCAACTGTGACTATGTATGTAAGAAAAGACGAGAAAAATCTTCACTGCGATATATTAGTAGTGATTAACATATCTGTGACTCTGCTGTGCGAAAGCAAAGGTCACGTACTGTTTAAATTAAAATGATCCGATAGATGCATCATGAACAACTTGCAGCAGGAAATGTTTGGTAATTATTCAATGAAGCCGTATTGCCAGATTAACACGCAATTGCAACATGTGCGATTCTAGCTCATTCGCTAAACTCATTAGTGCCCTATGGCCTATGTATATCACGTAATTAAAAACGTCAATATATTTTGTAATTTATCGAAACCGATCCACAAAAGCTGTGAGGAAATGAACATGTTTTAGCCTTTTTCTGGTATTCTGATTTTAAACTACAAAAATTTCAAATCTTTCATGTTTTGCTGTATTATTCCTCTATGGAATAATACAGCAAAAAATATACCTTTAAAAATTAAGAAGACACTAAAAGCAAAAGCAAAATCAACATAGAAAGAAACCATTGTTCTTATTTCAATAATATTCTATACAATTCTGATAGCATGACATTGATTCAATATGCTGATATGTAAAGACAGAGTAAATTCTTGAAAAGCAAAAATAAATTGCAAGACGTTTTGAAACGGAATAATCTGGTCAGTGAAAATTGTCTTTGTCTGTAAAAGAAAAGTAGGTAATGTTCTTGCAGCAGAAAGTTTGAAGTTTGGATTTTATATCGTAAATTATCGACTTGATTCAATAAATGTGACAAGAAGTCAAAGCTAATTTAACCTTTCACTATTGATTTTTTTGAAGGTAGATCCTTGTTCACACTGAGTTACATAACTTTTGCAAGTTGATTTATATTGCCTAAGGTTCGAGATATTGTTTCTCGTTGTTTGCCTTAATTAATGAATAGTAACAATTAGACCCAATTGGAATTGTGTATCCTTTATACAGCATATATGTTATACTAGTACACCATTACTCGACTAGGAAATCATGATACAACTCATGATCTTTGATTAGGTAGTATAGAATACCCCCTGCAAGACCATACATTGATGCGCGCAGACTGCACCTGACAGCTGTTCACTATTTCTCAAGAAATTGAAGTCGTAAGTGAAAAAAACAAGTTGAGTCACTTGAGCAACAAAATCGCCCTCCTCTGAAGTATAAAATGCCACTTTAAACAAGAAACTGAACACAAACTTCAGTTTGATCAATGTCAATGATGATAAATACAATGATTTGTTTCGCCAATTCAAAGAGGTCTGACCATGAATAAAAGCAGATTCCTGTACTTAAAGATTCATTTGATAACACTAAAGTTTTAAAAACTATAACTGACACAAGTATAAGTTCCACTTAGCCAAGTAAAGAAAACTGCCACAGTATACTGGACAAAAAAAACGTAGTATTACCCGATTTCATTGATCAAACGTGTACCTAAAACTTCATTATACTTGCGCCGACCACATACGGCTTGAGTGAATAACCCTAGCGTGTCTTGCTAGCACTTTGTTCTGCAAAATAGCCTCCTAATAGTCACCTAAACACGCGAATATTGAACATTCTTAGCAAGACAAACGCGTTTAAAGCACGACGCTTTACACCACTGCGCTTGCGATGCGGGAATCTTCGGGTTTCCTCTTAAACTGGACGACGCCCAACTATTTTTCTGTGCTTTGTATTCTAACTCTACTTCGAACCGACATGATTTAAATATTAATTGACTAACTACAAATCGAATAACTTCAAGGCATTGAAATTTCCCCACGCTCGATTAGTGGAGAGGTGGAAACCTATTTCATAATATTCATTTCCAACGAGTCTATCTTTCATTTGTTCTCTTCAATTGTGTTCCGGGAGGTCTATTTAGCAACGGTCAAAAAAGCTACATTGTATCAGCTCCTTAGAAATTAACTAGGAGATGATTTAGCAATCACACTACGAGTAAACTATACCACAACACTTTCAAGACAAAAAAAGACGTGAGAGCAAAATACAAACTGATGTTTTCGTTCAATCACTGTTGTTCTCTTTCGGGTGGCAGAGTTGGTGCATCAAAATCATAAGGGCCTCAAAGACCTAGCTTTACAAAAGATTTTCACTAAACTTCGTTCAAAACTCTATGGAACTTGTCTTTAACCGCTATACTACACATTGCTTGTGTTTCACGATGAACATAATATACAACACAGTAGGAAAACAAGGACAAACAATAAACAGCTTATAGCATGCGAGCGAACTGTTGATGGCTGTAGTGACCCAGGGAGCATCATAGAAGCATGAATGGTAGTTTGAAAACGCGGCGGGGTTTAAATTGCATAAGTGTCGAAGCAGAAATAGACATATAAGTGCCGTTTAGTTTAGTACTAAACGCAACATGAACGAAAGATTTAGCAAAATCGACAATAATGTAGGAGCTGGAACGGGAAATCAAGATGAATTCAAAATATCAAGGAGCACTACATCACAGGACGTTTTCCTTATCTAAACTGTTGATTCCGTTACGAACAAAGAAACAAATAAACAATGATGAAAATAGGTTTTTAAAACTTGCTATTAAGATTTCGAAAACTCGGATAGTCTTTATTCTTAAGACTCAATTATAAAATTACCTCAAACATAATTGGAGCGTATTGTACGAGATCAGGGGTAGCGCTTTGAACAAAAAAGCGCATTTGATCATTTTGCGCATCAAAAAAATTCAGGGTGTTCATCTGGATTTTTGCAAATGTAGTTATAATGGCACTCTAACAACCTCTTCAACGTATTATTACTTATCTTCGTGATTGTGGCTTTGTCGTTGAACGTTACAATACAGCTCTTAGTATAACCCGTTATCTTTTACAGGAGCAAATTAACGTACTAGACTAATTACGTGTTACAAAGTAATTAAGTCGCATACCCTCAGATGTTGTCCTTGAGCTCGCTCCACTCCGCTTGCAATGTCTTAATATTAGCAAGTCACACAGCGCTCTTCGTATTTATGCACTTTTATTAGTAAAATGCGTGCACAATGGAACACTAAAGATGACCATGAGCGCAAAAGAGGGACAATAGAGGCAAAGCAAGCCCCCCAAGGACAGTTTATTGAAAAATTATTAATATGATGCGAGAGCATTTGAGTGTTGTGTGTACGTACCGATCATCTGTCAAGGTTGCGACCATCAAATAAGCACAATGATGGAAAATATAGCGCGCTATCTCAAGAAATACATGCATTGTGTGGCTCAAAACTGTGCTTGGTAGTTCAAGTGTCGCCAAGATTGAAAACCACCACTGTCTAGCACAATTAACGAGGGTACAATCAGAAACACAATCACTAAGACAATCTACTCTACCATTCTCACGCAGAGCAGTAAAGATGGGGTTACAAATACTCTTGTTAAAGTCAAAGATAAAAGTGAACATCGCACAAAACCGCAAGTTATAAACAAATGCAAGAAATATAACTCCGTCTTCTATGCAAGCAATGCTTAGTGAACAACTGACTAACGCCTGCTACAAATTTTACCACAATTAATAATTGAATTGGTTGTGACATTGAAGAGGATGCGAACGTAGGGATTAAAGGCTTTGTAGCAAAATATAGGCTATGCTATAGCGCATGCAAGACTCATCATACTGCAATATCGTATATTAATGCATGAATATACCTTCTTTTACACACGTAATTTTTATCGCGATTTTATGTCCGCTGAAGGATGTGTGATACAGTGACTGATGGGTAATATATGACAAACGTAATTGACTAAAAATGTAGTCGAAGGTAACACTATCGACATGTTTTCGTGTCCACACAATCACGTAAGTTAGCTTAAAAATGAAAAAAACATCGCGTGAACGGACAGAAGAAGCAATGTCATGCTTGATTTGCAATATCAACCTCAGCGTAACCTCAACGCAGGGAACTACATCACGGAGTAAATATTTCCGACTTACAAAAACACGGAGTCTTTCTGCCCATGTCTGAGTTAAAATATTGTTAAAGCTATAACCATGCCACACCCGCAGTTTTTAATTAAATTCCTAGGCTAGTTTTGAACTTCTCAAAAATTTAGATTTCAATTAATCTTGAAAACAACACAAGACCATGATGCAATGTTCAGGAGGCAGAGGCTGTATTATCTTTGGAAAAATTTGGTTTTATAATGTCATAACATTCATAAACATTTTCTCATTTTCACCGCAACAAATGAGTGGGCTGAATCTGAGAATGACATAAGTTGGAGTGACGTGCAAAGAGATACTGGAATGGATAATGCACACAAATGCATACAATTTGTTTAATTGACTATTGTCAGTCTTTTACTCGAACATAGTAATATACTGAAGATAAAGCACTGTGAAAACTTCTACAACCAATATCTGCAACCCAACCGTTCCGTCATTATCCAAGTTGACTGTTGTTTACTAATTCATACATTATTGGATGGAATGGAAAATTAACCCCAAGATATCATATGGCACTTTTATTTCACAAACAATTACGATTGTCAGTTTAATAAGCGAAGTTCAGTTCTGAATAACATTCGATTTAGATCTAAGATATATTCATATAGTAAACATGAAGTATACAAGTCTGGACCATTATTATCTTATCCTAGTCGATAAGACGATCACAAGGATGAAAGAGAACTCGTTTTCTTGTCATAGACTGTTTTCAAAAATGTATTACCACTTAGTCTAGCCTATGATTTGTTTACTTTTAGTGAAGTTAAGTCCACAAACACAAACAGGAATGTACAGCTGTCTAGCATTAACAAGATCAAACTATAACACAGTAAATACACTGTACCCAACATTGATCGTTAACAGAGCTATATTATGAACAATATTTTACTGCATGGGCAAAGTTTTAAGACTAGCTCGTCTTGTTGAGACTGGCATTATAAAGAGACTCTGTAGATGTAAAATCTACCTAGAACGTCTTGATGGTTGAAAAGCGTTAACGGTTTTTTACAGCACTTTCTATACATAAGTAGCAAGAAAAATGCGACCAAATCGAATTAGTTTGAAATGTCATGAGGATTGAGGAACCTACTTTTGATGTATGGATCGAGATGTATAGCAACCACAGGTATAAAAGCATGCATGGTAGTTTTGCATAAACAAATTTATGTGGTGTTTCCACAAACCTTGTTTTAGCTATTTAATCACCATGAAAACATTCAAAGAACTTATTATGTATGGTAGTTTCTAAAATTTGAAAAACAGGATTTTAAGAATTCAGCTGTAGCAGTTTTTCTCAAAATAACAGTTAAAGATTCCAGTCATTCGAGTTGAATATCCTTGGATTTAATCGGGATTCTACTGCGTAGTATACTGGGAAACTTGAAGTGTATCGCGACCATGCAATACCTCCAGCAACATACAAATGGTACTAGCAAAGAAACTCTGTGAAGAAGGTAATTCGAAAACCGAAAGAAAGGAAGCAACCAGAAAATCGTCAACCAATTGTTTTCGTACTGTAATCCTGTAACGACAGTAAAATGGAGGAATACACAGAGCGAAAATTTTATTGCTATGTCCACATCATTTCAACTTTACTCTTATGCTGAATGAAATTTATTGTCGTAAATATAAACAGGAAAAGTCTGGTATGAAAAGATAGCGTGCATGCAAACACATTATTTAAGCCATAACGAAGTCTAGCAGATGTAATGCCGGCTCGTATCACGTATCACATGAAGAACAATTCCCATCTACCCTGCCAGTGAAGATAGTTAATTAATTTCTCTAGCTGATAAGCATCAGTAATAACTGCTTAATTCCAGGGAACAGAATAGAAAGATAACATTATCTTAAAAGCAATTGTTTGCGAGCAAATCTAATTTGTTGAAGGTTCCTCTTCATATTTACTACCTAAACGTTGGAATCTTTGCCAATTTTATCGAACTGACGTAAGCTTTGTAGACCATGTTAAACAAGCATAAACGTGTACAAAAACATACTAGTATTAGATATGATGACATTTAATCAACATAAATTGCGTGTTACCCGAAGTCATGTTGATCAAACAAAATCATAACTTTCAATTATAAAGCTGAACAGTTTTGATTAAAATAATTGGTTGAAATACAATTGAAAGACTTCAACTTAGCTAGAATGTTAATGACAAATAATTGTGACAAAAGAACACCAATCCAATCCAAGCGACGCTTTCTTCCGTAGGAGTAATATCAAACTGAATTACCACACTAATACAAGCAATGGTCATAGTCTCAAAAGCAGTACGACAGGTATAATGTTTCCATGCAGATTTGTACACTGGTTCAGTACGTTTCACGTACAAGATCCGTTACTCAGTCATTTACGATTGTCGAGATGATTGTTACATTTTCCAACGTAATATGAAAGTGGAATAAAACCAATAAGCAATAACATACAATGAAACTTGGTGAGGTAGTAAAGCTTCTCATAAATCATTTTGTGAGATTAATTGCAAAGTTTGAATGCGATGAGTGGAAACCGTTGAAAAGAAGAACTGCAGACAAGTTGCGCATCAGGGAACCATCAACAACCGTTTTTCAACAATAAGAAGTAAATGAACCCCTGCAGGGACAACCTCGCGAGCGTTTACTGTTTCTGAAGATGTAGCTGTAACATATAGCAAGAAAACGGTGTACTGTGAGATAGCATTATGAATGGCACCGCTTTGTCTGAACAACATGAGCGGTGCAAACATTCCTTGCGAGTCACGCAGCCAAGAATGACACCATGACAAAACGCCGAAAACATGGGGACGCATTACGTAGCTAATTTCACCGATTGTCACATAGCACGAAACTTTCCACTAATTTCATGTCTGTAATATCAACTTTCAGAAACAATTCTGTAACCATTTCTTAAACAAAGGCTATCGTATTTCACAATCTGTTGAAACAATAAAAACATTAAAAATAATTATAACATGCAAAAAAATGTGCCTGCCTAGTCGCGCGACGATTTTCATGTTGGAGAACGAACACTCGAGTCGAGTAGTGTCCACACATCGAGTGAAGTTTCCCAGAGGAAGATGCACTATTGATGAAAAAACAAGGGCAATTTTAGCGGCAGCTCATGACTATATTGGGAGACACTCAAGCTATGAGGAATACAAAGAAATGGGCGGTTTTATCTCGTACTTATTTGGAAAAATGAATTGGAACACATAGCAAAGTAGTCGAAAATTGAGCAAACGTAGACGTTCAGAGATAAACTACGCATTTAGTTTGAGATGAAGGTTCATGTAGGATCTGACCATGTACAGCATTCAGTACAAGTTGCATGTACACTCTCCAAACAAGTGATTTTCGAAAAGCTTGATAGTTATAAACAAAAAGCGGACAAAACAAACAAACACAGCAGTAGACTGGATCATTAAGTTGAGGTGACTTCAAGCAATCTCGCAAGCAAATTAATTCAATTCACAAGTATTTCAAAACGGTCCTCCTATGAACATGACACGAACTTGCCAAACGTCGAACCCTAATATGGGCTGGCGCACCTATCGTAGAAAGAAGCGCAGGACTGCAAGCCAATTCTGTATACTTTTAGTCAATGTCACTGGGTGAGAAGTGTAAGTTAACTATACATAACTCCCAACACATTAGCTATAAAACTCGCGAACACTGAGTACATGCACATTCTGTTCGAGAGTATTGGTTTACACCTAGTATAAAACGTTCCATATGAAATGAAACAGAATCCGAAAGACGTAATCGATTCCAGTTTTTGCCAGAATTTTTTAGAGAATCCTCTAACCATCCTCTACAGAAATTTGGGATTTTCTGATACACAAAATTGAACGTTAGTTTGTACAAGTTAGTCTACATCGGGTCCGGCGTACCATTCTGATTGGCTAATTAAAAATATCCTGTATTATCCCTGATTATCACAATTGGAACAACGTATTACACAAAAAACTTAAAGCACAAAGAAAACGTATTGCTCTTTCACCTTTGCTTTTGCTTGACCGACTTGGTTGCTTAATTAGGCTTAAAGATTTGTCTGGAAGTCTATAAGCGCGCGGCACAGTATCAAACAGAGAATGAAACAGCATTTTACATAAAGGCTTGCTTGTGTCTGCTTAATAAACTTGTTTATAGTACAATACAAGGAACGCCTATTCGCAAGCACCGACAACAAACGATTTTTAATTAAATTAGACCACAGAGCATGGTTGCTATGCGCGGTTCAGATTGACCATGACCTCAAAGATTACAAAAAAAGAGCAAAAGATCAACGATTAGGGACACTTCACAAACGTCATTTGCAGAAAGAAAATGTAATCTTTTTTTCAATATTCGTCTGTGCAATCCACCTGAGACTACTACCACAACTGACGCAGCACCCCAGAGTTTAATGA
This sequence comes from Phenganax marumi, assembly GCA_025400095.1. NCBI lineage: Eukaryota > Metazoa > Cnidaria > Anthozoa > Malacalcyonacea > Clavulariidae > Phenganax > Phenganax marumi. Next base: position 39,350 of record JAODVM010426049.1, read on the forward strand.
ATACCCGAAGCGCTGCTGTAGCGGCATGGCCTGGTCAAGCAACAAAACATCACACAAACACAAAAGACACTTTTAAAGACACAACAAAATACAGCTTGATTGTTGACTAGTGCAAAGATACATTTCAGATAACATCGGAGAGCAATGGCTCAAGTTTTAGATCTACTGTTAATTTTCAATGGTCCACAATATATTTTCATTCACTCTTTTAACTCTTCTCGGAATTTGATTTTCATATGGGGAAAAATAATTACATAAGCGCTTGCACAACCAAATTGTTTATTTAGAGAAGACTTTTTACTGTTGCAAATTTAGTAAAGAGTTACGCGCGAACTATTATAATATGTTCTGTGATGCGTCGGCTGTCATCTTGGTGAAAATGTAGCATTCATCTTCCTAGTATCACACAACACCTTTTAATGCATTTTCTAAACAGGTTATCGTTAGAAATCGACTGTGAAAACCTTTATTGTCTCTCACAGAGCGCTTTGTTTGGCACTATTTAGCACAATTTGGAATCCCAGTAATGATTACTAAATTACCTCTGGCGAAAATTCCTATAAATGAATTTACAATTCTAGTATTCTACACCTGGTTTACTATTGAACGAGAATTTGCAATGCCAATGATTTTATTGCATACAATACGCTGGAGCTTTACCTAAAATGCTTAAATAATATTGATTATTTTTAGCGTAAACTTCTTTTCAAATTGAAGACAATGATAACTTAGAGACAGAGAATGCGCCTCGACTTGTTGCAGTATTGTTTGCGACTATGCACCTCGACGACCAAGTTAGCACACATACTGACAGCGTGTATCAAAGAAATAAAACTAAACTTTTAGTAAACAGAGTTTTTTAAGTTAAGAGACGGAAAACTAATCCGAAAAACAAGACTTTATTTATTCATTGGGATTATATATAATATTAACGTATAAACAATACATAATACACTTAGCAAGCTTATACTTCGCGACAACAACCTCATGCAAGCAGGATAAAGAAAGAACAAAGAAAACTGCGCACGCGAAAGTCTTGCATCCCCACCACAGTTGGTCTTCCTCTAATGGATGCGATATCACTCACCTGGTGAGATGAAACATCTTTGGAATGTACACAATGTCGAGCCGCGAATACCTCACATGCTACGCATAAATGTTTGTCCAATTGTCATGAATAGGCAGTAAATTGAGCTCAAAAGCTTCGTCGGACCGCATGGGCAGAACACGAGGTTGGGAAATTGAGGAAAGTAATTATCGATATAGATTTGCTTTGCAAACGTGGAAAAAAATCAATAACATGGCGATGGAACTATAGAGTTTCATACAGTTAATGGAAATTTTGTCACACAGTGGTGCGAACAGTATATGCTATACTCCACTACTCTTTTCACACTTTACAAAAATTACGAAACTGAGACACATCAGGAACATTGTTTCTCTTTTAATTACAAGTTGCACGTTAGAATATTAAACCTTGAGCCACTTAATATCAAAATAGAATCAAGTCATTGGAAAGATTTAAGTTAGAATTTTGAAGGTTCTTTAATTCTTTTTAAGATAGTCATTAAACGAGAGAGAGAGAGAGCAAGTCCGCACGGTTTATGAGGTCAGTCTTTCAGGTCGACTTCGTAAAGTTCTCTTTACCTATCTTAAAGGTTTGAGTAGAATTGCATGCACATGTATTTTGTATTTGTATACTCCGGCAAGCTCCCTCTAATTCATGGTTCAATGTCCGTGAAGTCCGCGTTTAAACGTCTACTGCTCTCAGCCTAAAGTGGTGCTCAAAGCACGCGTCCTACAAGCAGTATTCCTTAGACTATACTTGTAATTTCATCTGAGAAAACTGGATACAAACCCAGAAAATTACTTCAACTGTGGAAGCAGAAATAAATTCACGAAACGGTGTACTGACTACACTGAGTAAGACTATAAGAGTAAAACAGTGAATGGGAAACGAGGGTATAGCTCTTCTGCATGCACATATAAGATCAAGTGAAAACACTGCAAATGAGATTGGACTGCGCTGAAGAGAACGCAAACAGGGACTAAAACAATGAGAGCCCACTGGCCTGCTGGGTAATAAATGTTCATGTCAGCGGGAGTGTCTACATCGAAATACATCAAGGCGATAAACAAAATCAAGATTTAAATCACCAAAATAAATAAAAAGCAAGCCATATTTGGTAAGTCAAGGAACGGTTTTAGTAAAAACCGCTGGCGGTCCGGTTGAGCGGTCCGTATCGTGAAAACCGGACCGCAAACGAAGCAATTTGATTGGTTAAAACGTATGGATACCGGACCGCAAAAAAATAAATATATGTTAGTAAGGTACTAGAATTATTAGCCTGCGAAGCAGTCGCTTTATTTTATGTTACTCATGCAGAAGCACGCCGCCCTCATTTCACGCCCCTGTTTTTTCAGTCCGTGATTCTGAGCAACACCAAAATGAAGTCACTGCTTCGCAGACCATAAAAATTATATACATCTACCGGAATATTTTGCAAGGTATGCAATTAAAGTAGACGTGCATTCTACCACATAACAACAGGTAATCAATGTGAAACGCCTGTACATAAGTACACTTAAAATATCTGAAGTTTCCCCGGTATCCACAATATCCAGTGAAGTACGTGCAACATTTGAACACAAGCGGTGAGATGCCGTCTCTCAGCTGGACAGCGGTCAAAAGACTGCATGTTCGTTATTTTTACTCCTAAAATGGTCATCTTACTAACAGATATTGAAGGTGTGCCAGAATATTTCTTTACAATAAATGGTCACCAGATTGTTTAATTTTACACATGGAATGTACTGAATATAAGTGAAAACAAAACAGCGTTTTCCAGCTCTCTTGCAATATGACATATGCTCCGAAACTCCGAGTACCAGGAGAACCGTTAAAGCTTTAGAAGAACGTCAAACTGTCGAACCAATATAGAAGTAAAATCAAAATGCATGAACAACAAAAAAAAAGCTGATTGGGAGTCAGATGGCCAGAAATGTAACTGTAACTGAACAACCATAACTACCCCCCAAGCATGTATCTTTGTTGATATATTGCCATGATGCGACGAACCACGCATGCATTTTGCAGGGGGGAAAGGCTGAATGGGAATGCACAAAGTACAATTTCGCCAAGAATAAAAATACTGAATACATAAACAATACTAACGTCAAAATAGTTTGAAAGAAAACATAGTTTTGGAAGTAGATCTAGATTGTACACCAGTTATTTGCACATTGCACGTACAATTTGAAATTTCAGTTATTGTGAAGGGTTACTAGTGGTGCACAAACGAGTCGGCATCGGTGATATTGGTTAATGCTATTATTTATCAAAAAGAATACAAAATAACAAGATAGCACAAAAATAGCCACCAAGATGTTTTCCTGCAGTTAAACGCGATTAAACGCACTCTGATTATCAACAAAGCGGTCTTTGTGTTCGTTGTTTACTACGCGCGCGTCAAAGGTTTGTTTCAAATAAGTCTTGTCCAGACGCATCTACCAACACCCTTAGGGAAAAGCTACAATTATTCCGGTGATTATAAGGATTAGAGAACTACATTATTGTGCATAAGTTTGATAAACACTATAATCATTACGTTGCAGTCTATTTAACCGGAAAAGATTGTCTATTGAAAGTTACAATGTCTTATATTATTGGGGAACATCTTCATCAACGTATAAGGAACGTCTCCTTGATGTCGTTAAATTGGTATTGCAACGAAACGGACTTTCAAATACATTTCCAAACTTCCCCGTGCGCTTAGCGTTCAATACGTATTTCAAGACTTTTTTGCATTACAGGCAGTTATATCATAACATTATTTTTCAAACGCGTTTGTTGTACTGACTTGATGAGGTGTAGCTTTTGTGCATACAATGTCTCTAATTCTAGAGCACTCTCCACTTTTTCAAATATTACCGACAATAGCGTTTCTACGGGAGTGTATTCCAGAGAAATCTTCCAACCACCGATATGAAGCGATTTACGGAACATTGTTTTGACAGCACGTCTAGAGTGTGCCACTCAATAGTAAAACATCAACATCACTTTATTCTACAGTGGCCACCCATGAGACAATGTTCTAGCAAAATCAACAGCCAAATCGTTGTACACAATCCAACCCTTAAAAATTCAATGCAAAATCCAAAATCCAATCCAGTTCCCTAAAAACCTGCCGCGTGATTTCATTCATGGCACACCACACAGAAAGGATAATTAAAATTAACTAATAGTAAATTTCTCATGATTACGAAAATTTCAACTTACAACCAAGTATTTTGCCTACAAATCTGTCACAATTCTTAAGCTGACCCCATTCCCCGCACTTTCTAACCAACTAACCAATCAGAACTGGGAACATCAGTTAGTTCGCAGCGAACTGATAGCAATATGCGGTTCAAAAGAGTCCAAAAAGCTACCTTCTAAGTTCTAAAGCAAAAGCAATTTTTTATCAAAACTTGCAGCATTTTCGCCGCAAGGATATTTCAAAACTGTTATTAATTCCATTACCAATGTTAATCATCAACATCCACCTCTATTTCGTAGTATTACAGTAATACCCCTAGCCTGTGCACAGGCCAACATAATTATCTTAACTGCCACATACATTGCCATGCCAATGATGCAAATCATTTTCAATGCCAATGGCAACAATTATAAAACAAAACTTTACAAACATAGCATAATGATGAACACAGAGTAGCCAACGTCCACCAACGTTAGATAGATAAATATGCGCTCAAGTCCCAAACGCTTCTTCGCCTTTTAGCAATTTTACCAGATACTGCGAATAATCAATCCCATTGCATTTCTCATAATGGAACAATAAAATAGGCGCAAAAACTGTAACATAGCATGCAAGGGCCTGCATGTGCCCAAGTGTGTGGAAACTTAAGCGAGTTACGCCATTCTCGTTCCCAGGCCTTCTTATGATCTTATACTAAAAACCGCGTGCTCATGGAGATTGGTATTCAGCACGAGACGGTTTAAGAAAGTTGTCAAGATAGAAGTAAAGGTAGGAAGAATATCTACTGCTTGTGTTTTTAACAGTTGCCTTTGACTTTGGCCTTTTCTCCGCTTAGTGAAATTCAGAATGCTTTTCTCACGCAATGCAAAGAACTACGTGGTATCAAGTACCCTTCCGGAGGTGCAATGCGTTTCATTCAGCAAAACTATGAGAGGAGAACTTCCAAAAAGTCCAATGTACTACTCAACGAGTAGATTTTGGACTACTACATGATTTGTGACTGGGTCTCAACTCTGAACGTGAAATATTTTGTTGGTTCAAAAAAATACTTCACACTAACCTGAACTGATCAGATTTACCTTCGGCTGATGTATCTGTGGGTGGAGGCGCTGTTTAAGAGAAAACAACATAAGTATAGACTATATTGAGTATAACAAGCAATTACTGGATGAGGCAGTGAGGCTTAGCATGATAGCTCTTAAGGATGATTCAGACCAAGGTCAACATTATTTCCGCCAAAGCAAAGATGAGGTGAATAATATTGACTGAGGTCTGAATAATCACGATATTATCCCAAGCCGAATACCAATAATTGTTTTGCTGTGCATTGAAAAGAACAGACAAACTAGTTGTTTTAAAGACTGAGAGACAACATTTTCAAACGTACAAATATTTCAAAGAAAATCAATAACAAAACTAACCTACAGCATTATAAACGATGAAATAATGAATAAGTAACAAAATTATAGCATTCTTCATTCCATACAATCACATTCGACAACAGCAACGAAGAAAATCTACCGCAGATACTGCAGGCTATTTTGTTTAGCATTTTCAAGAGTTTTCCCGCGCATTTTGATACCAGCCGTGCTTGTTTGGGGGGCTTGGGCACTAAAGCAGCCAATACCTTTTTTTGGACAGATCTTGCACGCCGTCGCAGCAGAAGTTTAGCAGCTGATGCAAATTTCACAAAATATCGAACAATTCATGGCAAAAATAGCTATTAAAAGGCAAACTAGGCTAGGAAAGCCAGGCAACTTCGAAAATTAGATCAAAAGACGTAATGGGCTCCTAGACATCCACATATCTATAAAACCCTATCTCATTTTATACAAAACTGCAATTCAAATTTTTCAACTTTTTGCCAATGATCTCAACAATGATCTGCTCAACTAATATGACAATCAGCCGTGTGTGACTGCATACTTAGAAGCACGAAAAATTTGTGACGTCATATGCATACAGTCTGGACGCACTGACCTTGTATAATAGCAGGTTTCTCTCCTTCAAAAACTCGTGGAGGCTAAACAAAACGAAATATATTGGTATCTTTTTCTGGAGCATCACCACATGACATACCAGCAGTAATGATAGAGTGTTAAAAGAAGCTTCTGAATGACATGTCACATGCAAGGTTAGCCTATACGCTACATACACATAAATCAGTCGTGATATGCTCTACAAGGAATCGAGTTGAGCCTACGCCGAGGCTAGTGCAAGGTTGATGCACAGGCCCCAGCATCAATTGCGCCCGTGAGCGAAATTTCAAAGGTCGAAACGTGTTCGTTTCAAGATTACTATAAAGACAGTTCACAAAGATATGACAAGTAGTTCCAGCATACGTGAAGGACGAAGGCAACGAAACTTGAAAAAATATGTGTGCCTATGAAAATAAAACGAGGCAAAAACCAAGACTCACAATTACTCGATATTTTCGATTTAATGGGATAGGATCTCGAAGGATTAACGGTCGTCCATCGCTCTGCAACGAAGGGAAGTGACATTAGTAACTTTGAAATCGAGAATTTAAGGCTTATTACAATACGCTGTATCTGTACATATTTACTTTACTAACCGCGTAGGTGACAGAAGCGTGATGTAATTTTGCAGCTTGTTTTTGTAAGTTAACTCTCAAAAATGCTTCGTCTTTAAGAGCATGTATGCTGTAAAAACAAAATACAGCAGGAATTTAATTAAAACAACTCACGGATATTGCTGAAGCTAAACTCTAAAATTTCCAAAGTGGTAGGCCTTTCCGGTAGTAGATATAACACGACGCGACTCTCGCACGAAAAACTGGGTCAAAAGGAAGTGAAAAAGAGAACCTGGGTATTTTTACCTTTGCTTCAGGATCGCGACCTTCATTTCCCATGTTTTGTTTGCACGTTCAAGATCTTTGTGTAAACTTAAAAGAAAACAATATATATACGTCATAATTTTCCATAACTTTGGATCATCTAGAACTTGATGTACGTGCACTCACTCCACAGAAGAAATAACTTTGCCTGGTCGTGACAAACCTCGCAAAACCTGGGTACATGAGATAGGGAACTGGCAATACCTCCTCACTCCCAACAGCTATTACTCAGCCTTGCTACTGTGTCGGCTGTAGTCCTGGGAACGAGGATGCTAGCCGACGTATAAAGAGCTTAAGCACTGAGCTTAAGTCAGTGAAATCTGCCTTAGAGTAAGCAGGTAACGTCACGCGTACAAAAGTTTGACGTTTGAAATGAAAAAAGGCAAGCTATGGTGTCTAATGTTTTAGTTTTCAAACAAAAATGGCTTACGTCATCAGTATCGTCGCCTGCTCACGCCCGTTTTCCACAACTTTGGTAGATTTATTTTCCGTGCGGAAAATTCCGCTTAGTGGAAAACGGCTTTAAGCTCTCCAGTGACGACGTGCACATACCTTGTTATCTCTGCAGTGAGTTTGATCTCAATTTTTTGCAACTTCTTTATCATCGCGTCCTTCTCGGTGTCGGGAATCACTTGTTTTTCCTACAACGTAACACTTGAGAAAAATCTCGCGAGAAGTTCTCCCACATGACTTGGTAGCTGTAAAGTCGCATGTATAATGAACTTACGTAATTGGACAATTCTAATCTGTACCTTTTGTTTCAAAGCTTCATTTAAAGCGCGTTGATTTGCGACCTCTCGTTCCCTATTCTTTGACTTCTGTCTGGAGGTGTAGTCATCAATCTGCCTTCGTGATTCAGCCATCAACTACGACAATGAAGTTAGTGATTGACCGATTATCGGTATCGGCATCGGTATCAGACCGATATTTACGATATCGGTGAACAATCGGCATCAGTGATATTATCCATATTCACCGATTGTGTACAACCGATTGCTTAAAAACCATTTCTGTACAAAATCAACACAAATAAAAGGATTTCATAAAACGAAAGGTTTTTCTGATAGAATTTTTGATTGTTTGGAATTCGGCGCATTATTTCTTTGAAGTTTAAAAAATGTAACACTTCCTCGAAAGAATTCCACGTCGAATTTGGAATGAAGCAATGTCGTAAAATTGAAGTTCTAGCACTCAGTACGGACTGTTTTTGATGAGTTGCAAACACTAATTTGGTGCAACAATAGTGCGCTTTTGTAAATTTTATAAATTGGTATGAACCATACGAGTACATCTTTCGATAAACTGGCCATATTTTGACATTGAAACCATCGGTATCGGTATCGGCGATATTGCCGCGCGAGCAATCGGTTATCGGTCAATTCCGATAGTTGCACAATCGGTCAATCACTAAATGAAGTACATAGCACTTACAAAAAAACGCCCGGAAAAGACAGTCTTAAACTTCATAAAGTGGAAGACTGTGGGTGTATAAAAGCATAGACGAGTTTCTCTCAAACTTTCACACAAGCTCGTTAAATTCGTCGGAAAGATGGAATAGTGGCAACATCGAAAATATTTTCTACTTCATAAATAATTTTAACAGCATATGCTGTACGTGCAGAAAAATAGTTCTGGATAATATAAGGATATTTCTTGTTTTGCCATGAAACATACGTTTTCTTTCATTTTTTCAATTCGGTGCTCAAAATCTGTTTCCATGTCATACTTTTGTTTCTGTAACTAAAATAAAGAACAAGACAAAGAGTCAATCGCGAAAGTTAACATTTCAGTCAAAAACAAGTAGTAAACAAACCAACAACCAAGCAAGCAAACAAACGACAAAGATTTTTAATATAAACCGTACCAGTTTCTTTGACTCATATCTCTCTTGTTCTACTTCCGTGTTTGCTTTTGTAACTTCTCGTTTTAACTGTTGTTCAAGATATAAAGAAGTTTGACTTAATGCAAATTATAGAAACACGTAAGTTGATATAATCAGAAGTACATTGTTTACGTGTGCATTATTGCATGATATACGCATGAAAACTTTCTTACACTATCCGTAACCTTTCGCTCTTGATTCAGTTGTTCAGAAAGATCATCAACTTCTCGCACTAAGCAAAATACGTAATATCCCTGTTAAATAACTTAAATGATATTGTGCCCTCTTATGTATCTACAATAAAAAAAATACTGTCTGCCCACTGACCAGGTTTAAAAATCGTGGCCAAAATGGGCATGGTAACATAGATAAAATAAGATACGCTCCTTTTCATAACACCCTCGTCCTCCCCTCCCCCCAAAAAAATAAAATGCCAAATGCACAGGTTCTTAAGTGTAGCGCAGAAGCTATTTGTCATGCATACCTAACTGTTTATTCTCCAACTTCACTTCCTCCAGAACAGAATCCATATCATCAAGTTTGCTCTCCAAACCAGTGACTTGCGCAACCAAATTGTCTCTTTCTTCAGTGAATGATTCAACGGGTGAGGGAGCAACTCTTTCCATCAATGCTTCTTCAAGATCTCTGCTCGCTTTTTCTTGCTGTTCTTTCAACTGCATCTGCATCATCATCATCAATGCTTCTTGTTGCTGCATGGCTTTACCTCGCTCTTTCTTGAGCAGTTCTTCGTTGCGACGTTTCTCAGCCAACCTTTCGCGCCTGTCCAAACGATCTATTGCGATTCTCTAGAAGATTCGTAGCAGTGTTCTCAAATGTGCAATGCATTATCAGCGCAAGAAAAACCTTACATCGTTTTCGTTGGTTATTTGTACAACAGCATCAGCCAGTTGCTGCTTAAAACTTCGCCTGATTGTCTTGACACGCTAAACAAAGTTTTAAAAGTTTTTTTATGAGACACCAAGGCAAAATATGAGTAAGTGGTAATCTACTTTACACTATACAGACCGCATAGACTACAAATCTGGGCTAACTAGACTCTGCAGAGCACTAACTTCTTCATGTAGTTTCTCCAAATCAAGGATCCTCTCGTTAACCCGACAGTACCTGAAAGAAATGCATTATCTTTCAGTTTATCACTTTTATAAGTCTCGATATCTTGTCTTTTGAATGGGTCCAACTATAATATGATAATAATTGACTTTCTGCCTGCAGTAGAACATCAAAACTACATACAAGGCACTGCTTGCCGACACTGGAGTCGTTGAAGTTGTATTTGCTGTCTCCAGATTTAAGTAAACGGTCAATTGCAGTGATATGAATTGTAACGTCATCAGTCAGAAAGATCTTATCACAATGAAATTTAATGCACTTCAGGTAGAGCCAGTAACCAAGAGAGCCCGAAAGTTTGGTCGTAATATGCACGTTTAGAAGCATCATTTCTTCTTTAACCGTTCGGCTATGCCTTAGCCAACACACACGGAACGTTATAGGTGGTTTTCATGGACGCCATGCTGGTAGACTCACAACAAAAGAATATCATTAAATTTTATTGTTACTGGCGGACATGGTGGATGCCGTTCGATATTTAACTACATTGTACTTTAATCCTGTAGTAGGTTTTTTAAGTATTCGTAAGCACTTTAACAATTCTAGATGTTTGGTCTGCATATCTTGCAAATTTCCCTTCCACTGACGGTTCTGTTTAGTTTAAAAAACTGAAACTTCGCGCCGCGTTGTGGAATCGCGTTCGGTCTGTTTGCGCCTCAAAGCCTGTTTTCCACTAGCGATATTTTTCACGCGAAGCGACTTTTTGTGTTGTCCAAGTTGAAGGAATTGACCAAAAACGTCGCTTCGCGCGTAAGAAAAACGCGTGGAAGGCAGGCTTAAAGCTTGATTCTTAAAGCCTGGTTTCGATATAGTCGTAAACATCGTAAAGAGAGAGTAGCGAACTTTCTAAGCATCCAAAACCAAGCCTTTTGAAACAAATTATTTGCAAGGAAGTTATTAGTGGACAACATGCATGCTTTCTATGAGATATACTGCCAAGAAGATAGAATATTTTGGCCGTTGAGAGATATCGCGACTCTATTTTGGCGACGTTTACGACTATATGGAAACCAGGCTTAAGCCTGGTTCCCATATATCGCCGATGGTTGGCGACGCTCCCGCGACTTTGGTTCTTGATCATCCATAAAGGAAACTATTGGAGGTAGACAAAAGATTTCACGAATCTGGGATCGAGGATAATGAACGTCGCCGATCATCGGCGACATATGAGAAACAGATTTTAGTTGCCGCCGGCGATCGGCGAGCTCCATTGTTCTCTGTCACTAGTGAGTAAAATTTGTCGTCCATCAGAAGTCATTCTCTTTTTGAATGATCACTTAAAATAAAAGCCCCGAGAGCATTGCCGACCATCGGTGATGCATGGGAATCAAACTTCCATTGTCGGTGATCGCTGATGAGTACTTTCTCTTCTCGTTTGGAAACAATTTCTTCTTAGTGGACACGGACAATGAATGAAGAATTAGCTAAAATTATATAAAACTAATCCTAAAACTTACAGATCAAGACCTTTTTCTTCCAGTTTATTTTTATAATCCGCTTCCAATACATATCTTGCGTGGTGTAAGCTCTTTTTCAACGCGGCTAAATCCTACATTTAGTCAAAAGTGAAAATGTAATTCATAGACCAACGTCTGCCAAACATTTAGCATACCTCTAACATTTGGAAAACTTATTCCTTCACCATCCGTATTCCCATCAAGACGAGATTGTCAGACGGTATTCGTATCTTTTCCCGACATACAGGTTCACTTTCTAACAAACTGCCACCTATCTAAACAGCCAACGCTGGAAATGGCGAAGCTAGTCTGACAATTTGGTCATGCTAAGCAAATATTTTCATGTCCATGCCATAGACTGCGAAGGCAAGCAATTTCTAAAGAAATGAATTATGATGATGGAAATTTGCATAGCATGACCAAATTTTTGGGCTGGCTTCACCACTGAACGTTGGTCTCTGCAAAGCGATACACGTAAACAAAAAACGTGCAAGATCAGCACCACCATCTCTTACAATTGTTCATCTCAGTTCACATGAAAAGAAGTACACAAATCATACTGCAGCAACAGGCAATTTCGTTTAGTCAAAGTGTCTTCAATACTTCATTTTATCCAAAACATACTACCTGAACAAGTAGCTGTACCATACGTGTTACTTCCTTTAAATTCACAAGGTCTGATTTTTCTGTTTGTGAAGCTCGATCTTGAGAAAAATACCCAGCTCTGGTCTTGTCTGAGATACATGGACTACATAAGATAACAGAATATCAATATCACTTCTTCAGAACAACTTCATAGTTTGGAAAATGTTTTTTCAACTTAAATCTTTAACTTGAAACATAGTCTGTGAACATGGCATAGAAGCTTGACCAAAGATATTGTTCTGTGTTTTTGTTCAGTGAGAGCATTAGGCCAGGGTTAGGGTTAGGTCAGGTGCCCAGCCCTGGCCTTATGCCTTAAATATCTGCAGTTTGTAATGATGCTTAATAATTTTTGCTTGATTTCCTACACGTGGTATGTATATTTATATGCATTTAGAGACCAGGCGCATAAATTGGGTGCTAAAAAAACACAATATACAGTAACACCGCAATCGTGCTCCCAGCGTCCCGCCATGAGGCAGTGTGAGTGCAGAAAGCACCACTTTCGAGTTCTTTAGTGTTCATGCGATTTCCAGCTGTCAGAGCAAGTTTAAATATTTTCCAGAACAGCAATACTGTTTTAACAGTTTGGATATCAATAGTATGAAAAAAGGATAAAATTGAGATCGAGTTCTGTTCATTTATATACTTCTACAATATATCTTAATCTATATTATGAAGACTCATATCGACAGCCTTGCATTTTGTAAAATACAAATATACAAGCTCACCTATACTCATCAGAAAGTGGGGAGATCAACACTCTGATCGTGCTCGACTCATCAGTATCGTCAAAAAGATTTTCGTTTGTTTCACAGTCCGCCATTTTGCTTTCTCTCGCGCTTGCTTCGTTGCTAAGTAACCACAGTGAGCAACCAACTAGTCGTGGAAAGGTGGAGAAGCCACAGGGAGAAACCAGGGCGCTCTGGAGATCGGAGAAATCTAGGAGAATTGATGGTTGCCAATCAGAGATTGGGGGTGGTTGTTCTATTGAAGCTGAGTTGCCGAATTGGGTATATTTATAAAGGCAGAGATTCAGAGCTGCCTTGATTTCTTGAAAACTTTCCAAAGTACGACTTCAATCCATCATTAACAAAAAAGATATCGCGGATTAAAGATCTTTACTAGAATGCTTTTCAAACCCAACTCGTTTACAGCAATGATCTGGCAACTAATTTATCATTCCGTTGGTAAGTGTTGGGAACTTTTAAGATAAAACTTTCAGTTTTAAACATGCAGAAAATCCATGCCTAGAAGTACGAATTAACGGAAAAATACCAAGACACAGAGCGATCTTGCTTTGTTTTCTAAACTTTTCGTCCGTATGACGCTGATTGGTATGCCAGGTACCTACTTGGAATGACTAGAGACCTTCCGACGAAACCGCGCACTTGACCCTTTTCCTACATCTACGTGTCAGACATCAGTATAACCGCACACTAACTATTTTTTCTTCAATGTACAGAAGCGCAAAGGAGCGAAGCAAAAGGCGTACGTAATAAAATAATTAGTACAGCAATTTTCGAAAATATGAGCCGCGCTGATTTTTCAAAACGCACAGAAACAACGTTTACACTGACAGCTACAATATCATGATATTGATTACTTTCAACAAGTCCGTATTCCACATTTCTGATAAACAAGGAACGTTTATTTAGAAATGTACACTGAGTCTGAGTGTCTTTACAGATAATGAATAAGAAACGTGCAAAATAGTATCTATCAATACGAGTCTGTTTTTCAAGCATCAAATAAAAGTGTTGTCCCAAACAATAATATCAGTTTCTCACTTTTAGGTCAAGTGCACTTTACTTTTTTCATCCGATAACTAATAACTGTTTTATTGCTAATCACTGGTCCCCCAACCCTCCACTTCCAAACAGGATGTGCAGATGGTGGTTTGTGACCAGGGCTACAAACCATGCTACATGCTGGAAGAAGTTGACCATCATGAACAACCAATGAAGGTGGTAACTGAAAGTTTGACATAAACTTAAAACTAGAGTTTATTCTCCATACTGGTTTTACTGGCATCAATTTGAAAAGGTATGGTTGGTCTTCTGATGATGTATTGTTGACTGCAGAAAGAGGTGAAAATGAATTGATTAAATCCTTGTCATTCATATTTTTCAAATCCATAATCAGATCTTTAGTTATAGTATTAGAGCACTTCATATTTCGTTTTTTTACTGCATCACACTTTTTATTCTTTCCCCCATTTTTATGAACTTCACTCTTTCTTTTACATTCAACCACTTTCCGTTTACTTGTCTGTTTTGCAATTTTCATAGCAGTGTATTTTCTTTTAACTTCTTTTAACTTGCGTTGTTTTTGACTTCTTGGTGTAACGGGACTCCCTAGTTTATGGTTGTCAGTCCTTCTTGGACGCCCAGGTTTACGTGGAGCGGTGACGCCGAGTGACGAAATTCCGCTATCGTGGCTGAGTAAATCGCTGTCTGGTACACTTGTGTCGAGCACTTTACGATGTCGTTTAGTTGGAGTATGTGCTTCATAGAATTCAGTTTGCGGTTCAGTATCGAGAAATGGTCGTTTTTTTGGTCTCCCTACTTTTTTCAACTGCTTTCTTGCAGTCTCGTATCGCGCTAGCTTAACCACGTGTGCGTGTTTGCCAGTCGTTTTCCTTATTTTGTTATTGACCGCATGGTCTTTCGGAGTTGCACCTTTGTCAACCTTGACAATAACACGCGCTTCGCTTTTGTTCTCATTGACCCGGCTTTGTTGACCGTAATTACAATCAATCTTAGAGTTTGCGTTTAAATTCACAAGTGGTTTCATGTGGGCAGAACTATTACGCCGTTGTATCCTAGAAGCAGTACTGCCGTTCGAAATTTCCTTCTTCCTTGCTTCGTTTTTGCTTAATTTCATTCTTAATGTGTGTTTGTAGGGTCCGGCAGCAGTTCCTACTTTATATATACTAGAAAACATATCTAAATCTTCTTTAGAAATGAGCGTACAATGAAGACCATACTTTACGATACCTTTCACTGAAAGGACTTTTTCTATTTCCTTCGGCGTACAAGTATGCCATCGTATTTTCAATTGCTTTATTCGGATATTCAAAGTTGCTCGAGGCCAAAGCGGGTATAAATTCCTAGCTACTTCACTCATTGCGAACATTAACTTGCCACGAATATAAATAAATGCCATATCAACGCCTAGGTACTCCATTCTACCGCATTCTGTATTAGCTTTCCTTACAACAGTCTCTTCTTCTCTGCTGTTACTAATAGTTAATGTCTGCTTCATGTCGGCAATGAACGTTGTCACGTTGTCGAGCTGATGAAGCTATTTCCTTGTTTCGAAATTCGGCAGCGATATTTCGCTTTCTACTTGTGTGATATCAATATGACCATGTATATACGTATCCACTAGTGCCAAGCTTTTCCTTGGCGATTCCCTCTCTCTGAGTATGTTGTAATATTCGAACCAAGCGGTGCTCTGGCCCAACCAGTGAGCCAAGTCGGCAGCGAAAGTCTTTGTAATCGTCAACTTGCCTATTGCGTTTGTTTTCGTGACATGCAAAGATTAGCGAGGAAACTCGAACACGCGGTGACACGAGTGGCCAATTGTTTGCTGTCATACAATAGCTGAATAATGTCATGGTGTATGCACGATATAAGTCAGTTGTACTCTCGTAGCATCGTTAAAAGCTGACTTCTCAATGGCGAAAAATAGTACGACAGAAACGCAGAACCAACAAACGCTAAAGCCTTAGCATACTATTTGATTGACCATTCTATATGATTCATACCTTGGATATATGAAGGGTCTATCATGGTCACAAAATCGTCCACCCAAACACACACATAGACGTTACATCGTCACCAGACATGTCACTGCTATATCTTGTGACTTACGAATTAAAGTGGTTTGGATGCTCGATTGACTATGTCGATATGGCATGTATGGTATTCATGCTTAATTTCCAAAGTACATTTAGCTCATACAATTTAGAAGGCTAAACTCTGCACTTATGAGAAGTTAGAAGCACAACTGTTTACATAATGAATGATGAAAAATTTTTGTTAGTTGTCGAATGTTGAACCTTTATCTTCGAATTTGAATTACGCCTTCATGAGTTTGAAGAGAATGGAATTATGTTAGATTCAAAAGTTAAAATAGTATGAAAAAAATTGAAAGTCAGGACACCGCAGCGAGCTTACACAAACTTTACTTGTTAAACCTCCCATGCTCATGATCAAGTACAAGATGCTCGATCCTCACTATATTGTATTACTGGTAATGCATAGGAATAAATATTGCAACAATATTGAAGCTTAATAATATTGTTGAATATGAACCATTTTTTGCATGGACATTTTACCATTCAAGCATAGAGTTTCTTCAGAGACCACATAATTATTCTATAACCGCCAACTAATTACGATCACTCAAAAACAGCAATTGACTCATGAATCCTGATTAATACATAATGTGCAGTATATGTATACATGTAAGTCAGTGCCAATTTTACTCGACATGTTCGCAATATGAATTTTTAAGAAATCTATAAACGTGTCATGTAAAATTTGGAGATAGAGGAATTATATGATTGATCAGGGCACTTGAGCAGTGTATTGGTGACTTGAGATTCTTCGCTGTACTTTTTTGTGATAGAAATTTGATTTAATTGTACTAGTTCCAAATTTTCGACGCACTTCCAGCACTTTAGTCAATACGTAGAATTTTACATCTTTCATCGGTTGTGAAGATATTTAAGATAAATCGTCATCGTTGGTTATATTTTAGTTGCATGCAAGTCTATCCATTATACAAAACTCTATTCGACACCATCTTCAGCATCTTCGTATACGTGCAATACTCGCACTCAACGCTATATTTCCCAAAGAAATCTATTCAACACATCACAGCACTGAAAAACATTTAAATATTAGTTAGGTAAGACTTAAACAATGATCTAAAAACAATTTATTTTTCATGAAGATCAATCTACCTAGCTGACTACCATGCAGAAATCATATTTCAACCGAAGGTAATGCAATAATCGGTACATTTCCAATGTGCAAGGTCTATTTCAAAATTGCAGTTTCATGTTCAACGTTTATCCACGACAAGCTAGAATTAGTTTAGTGCAGTGAAACAGCATCAGAAAAATGAAGAAATTGGTCAGTTGTTTATGAACAAAATGATCTTAATACTTGCAGCGAGATAGCGAGAACAATTTAAATCGGGGACAAAATTGAGAGCTGTTTTACACTGCTAAGGTCAATCGGTTCAACTCACCGCTGATATGACACTCCTATCATGTCTCGACTAATAATTCACGACGCTCTATTTCCCAATCAAATCAACTGAAATCTTTAGCCCTAATTAATAAAAACATTGAGGAGTAATCGTTGAGAGGCTCACGAAAGAATTGCATAAGTATGTTAAAGTTATAATCTTGGATTAAAACGGCAACCACACCTCAATTAAGAGGTAAAACAAAGGACTATTTGCTCTCTTTACGTCTTGTATCAACGCTACTTGACTAATGGAGGCACACCCACAGTTGTAAGAATATGCTGCAGGCGCTCGGCTAAACCCTTTCTTCTATTTTATTGAATACGATGAAGACCATGCAAGTGCGTTTTTGATATAATTATGAAATTTCTAACTATTACGCATAACACCCAAGTGTCGAAACGCAAAAAATTTGGCTCCATCGCCAGAACCCCCAAACACAATTAACGACGCTGCGCACAAGTGCCGACGTTTTTATTTGGTAGCAACATATTTTAGTTTGATTATATTTCGTCTTGTATCTCTTGTATATGGCACTGTCTCCCTCTGTATGTATATGCTACAAACTTGAATTATTTCTTCCAGCCAGAAAACATTATACTAAAAAAAACCCGTGTATAATTCATGAAAGTACGAGATACACTCAAAACAAAAGTTGCAAAGGTTGCTGGCATTTGAAGACGTCCCCGTAGTGTATGACTCTTCTTTCATTTTTGTGCCTGATTCATTTTTCGCCGTGCACAAACAGTGACAAATGAGCCATGCACAATGACTCTTTTCACCGTCATGCATGATTTTATTTTACTGTTACGCATGGATCATAACTTACCTGAGTACACATTGCTCACTTTCCTGTGTATATAAATTATGTTCTGTTGAAGTGTATAAAAAGGCCAAACTTTTTAAAGTTTTTCGCACCTCGATAAAGACGTTTCACTATTAGACAATTTTGAGTATTTTATCTATTTTAGTTTATGTCACCATTTAGACTAAACCACCGGTTTCGCGTCATTTTTCATGTCATATCGTGTAAAGCAATTTATATTGAGACAGTTTTGACTAGTAAACTTTTTTTATACATTACTATATTGGCCTGGGTTAACGGACCGAAAGCTTGCAACAATGTACATAAGAGTTGTATCCTGAAGCTGATGTTCGTAAAGTGAAAAATCTTCGACGTATACATTTTTTTACTTCCCCAACACCAGTGTAAATAGTCTAACAGCTCGTCCATACTCTGAAAGCATATAATATTACGCAGGCACAGTACAGGAACGCAACCATCGCAACCATAACGCAACGCATCAAGGACACACATGGATATTACATTAAGTATTGCACACAGCAACAGCTGATTAGAACCATAGCGGGCTCCTGAAGTGGATGAGCGGAAAAAGTGACAACAGGAGAAAGTGAATGAACATTTGCTTGACCAAAACCTTTAAAGGAAAGAACCGGTACTGGATATGAGAGTCTTGGTCAAGTATGGTCATTCCTAGTATAGGTACATGCGGAATTTGAAACTTTTGTCTTGCATGTAGATACAGTTTGAACAATACATATGGTGGACTTGCTTTCCAAATAGATTAATAACGTGGAATATTTACAGAAAGCCTTCAACCATCCTTCAACTTCCCTTACAACTGGTATTGCTTACCTTGATCATCTCTCAGTTTAGGCTATAACAAGATGTTGCTGTCAAAAGTTTTTC
This sequence comes from Phenganax marumi, assembly GCA_025400095.1. Classification (NCBI taxonomy): domain Eukaryota; kingdom Metazoa; phylum Cnidaria; class Anthozoa; order Malacalcyonacea; family Clavulariidae; genus Phenganax; species Phenganax marumi. The sequence continues at coordinate 58,551 of JAODVM010426049.1, forward strand.
AGTTTCAGAGTTTTATCAACTGCAGATGTGTAATTGTATTGAAGGTATTGTACACCAAGTATTTAGCTCCTAACATATAACTGTGCAATTAGGAGGCAATGTGCCCCTGTGCCCCTACTTTCTACATTTTCATTTTTCCATTTTAGCCATCTACATTGCAGCAGACTTTATTGCGAAGGTAAGTCAATGCTGCCAATTTGTATCATTTTTCACTTGCATCTATTGCCAATCAATGGATTATTACCTGTAGTTGCTCGACATCTATCACAAGAATAAAAAAAAGTGTGTATCCACGAGTGTACAAAGTGCGTTTACAGCAACCTGATGGTTCCAGCTTCATGATTCGTTACCATGAGCCTCGTGAACTCATACGACTGCCTATGGACCCCAATAGTCTCACAGAAGAGGAGAAACAAGCTAGATTGAATCGTTTGAAGCCAGAGAAGGCGATTGAAGTTCACGAGTTTGATGATGAAGAAACTGAAATTATTCAGAGATCTTGGACAAATTTTGTTGCATCAAGATAAAACATAACAAAATTAGAAATCTGTTTGTTGACTATACAACTTGGTCAAAGCATTACTCTGGCCTTTATCTGAACGAAAATACAATCAATGTAGACCACTGATAGGTCAGTGATGTAGACTGCCTGTATGCAGATTCACTCCAGAGCATGCGCAGCAGGCTTACTTTGTTTAAGCTCAATTTCACACTACAGCCATCCAAGACGTTTAGTAGATGATATATACTGCATTTTTACTCCAACCTAATATTTCAGTTAACTTTTCCAAAATAAAAAAATGTATAGTTTAAACCAGAAAACTCCACACTCTACAGCCTATAACAGCTTATAAACTTCATGTAGAGTACACTGGTTTAGACTTCTACACATTTTTCGCAAACCGATCAAACTACTGTAAATCAGAAACGCGCTGTCCATAAATACTTAAAACCAAAACCTCGCCAACCGCAACGTTTTCCAAAAAACTTTGATACTAGTTTCTTCAACACAACTGTACAATTTATAAAACAGCCTTTGGAATGCACATGGCTATGCGTTGAGTAATTTTTCATATACGCTTGATGGAGGTCGACTTGGTAACTGAATAAATAACTTGTATATTATCATGTTCCCATTGACTAACAGAAACCTGCATTAAGCACTTTATATGAAAGTTTGGATGAACCCGGTAATGCTAAAACTGATGGAATACATTCATATCTCATTCATATTCGTGCTCATGCTTTTATGCAATTTTTCATACTTTCACATTTCCGCGCCTGGTTCCACATTACATGGAAACACGAAAAATGCAAGGAAAATCGTGCTACTTCATGCGACGTGTTTCGCCAGGTAAAACTGACAGGTGAAGAATAAATGCATACTTTAGTTATTTTATCGCCTACGTACGTGTGACTAGATTTATAATAGTTCTTTTTTTAATATTTCGTAGACCATTCTCCGGCGGAAGTAAGGCATGTGATGCTAAATGAAAAAAAAACACGAAATGTGTCCAGTCATTACTGTTGCATATCTGTTGTGTTCCCTCACCTGCCTATTCCCCAGGCCCTCAAAGGATCGAGCAAAAGGGTCTGCGAAGGAGGCTGCTACATAAACAAACTACTGTCTGCTCTTCACTATCGTGTTTTGCATACGCACGGGCACGTACGCAAAATTTAAATTGTAAAAAATCCGTTTATAAGCAACCACGACAATGAATGTTGAAAATTTTATGTTTTTGTAAGTGAATACTTGTCCATCTGTTAAAGTACTTCTCCAAAATACAAATTTTCACCAAACACCACGCGTTTTTTCACGCATGTGAAAGACGCATGTTGATTGGTGAAAGCTTGCAAAAAACAACATAGAATCCCTTTATCCTTGAGGGTTGACGGACAAAGCAGTTAACCTCATAAAAGAAAAGACTGAAGGTGGTGAAACCAGTGGGTAAAACACACAAGCAATTGTCCCTGCTCAAAAGTTACAGAAGAGCTCCGAAATGTCATGTGACCGTGGTTGCCGGGCTGAAAATCCTGCATGGCTGGCCAAAATACCCGCGTACAACAGAGCATACGACTATGACAAATATGTCTCCACGTGAACAGAAATTGTCCACGTAATCAAACACATTTTCGGCCTACATAGAAAACTGTATGCCCGCTTAATCAGTCCCTACATAGAACAGGCTGAAAAAGCTGATTACTGATATATATAATGATGGAATACTCGATTTACCTGAGTGAAGTTGAATGCTGCTCGTCTTGATACGTATTCAGCGTACTGAAAAAGGATTTTTATCACAGTCAAACAAATCCTGTCAAATACTGTATGTGTAAATAATCCCGGCACAAAAGTTGTATATATGCATCTACATGAAGTAGACGGTCGCTTTGAAGGGAGATTGAGAAGGATATTGAAGTTGCTGATAAAGAACGCATGTGTTTTTCAAACTAACCTTGCACGCGAATACTCCACAGTCACAACCATTCAATTGCTCGGGTATGTTCTAAATACAAAGTGTATCACAGGAACTCAAGGGAGAAAAAGTTTTTTTAGGACATTACATTCGGTTAAGATTTTGTACGTCTCTAGTTTTTTTACGTTCTTCCTACAACGCTGCAACATTTCCCGCTCAAGAAGCATGTCTACCGCAGAACTAGGCATAGTGTCAACTATAGCATGAATCCTTGGACATTCGCATAGCATGACCAGCCGCCGTGACTACTAGTTGCTTTACTGTTTGCAACAATGCGTTCATGGAGTAGGACGAGTCTTTGCAGCCCACAGGTAAAGTACGCCACGCTTCATTAAAAAAGAAAAAATATGGATAGACCTACCTTCGGGCTGTCGTTCTTCCAACCAGTTAGATCAAGATTCGTCTTCTTTTTATCTAAACTTTCAGCGCAGATGTAATCACTGAAACACAAGAGAAACGTGCGAAAATGATCACTGCATGCTTGTAGTACCGTCAGACTTGCAGAAAATCAAACTTGGTGTTTCAAAAAACATTAATGCCTGCAGGATACTCACCGTAGAACTTGAATACATTGTTTATTCTCTCCTTTCAACGAGTCGTAATAAGTAAATGCCTTTTGCTTCATATCAATGACCTGCAAACAAATAAAGCTGAATAAGATTGAAATGCGGATTCTTTCAATGATGTTTACATTTTCAACGAGCAACCTCACCGCTAAACACCAATGCATGCCAAGATGCACGGGAATTAGGATGATATCCATTGCGAACAAGTCAACTTTCTTTGTCCAACGACGTAGACTAGCGTGCCCAGTTTTCATGAGTTTCGGGTAGAAGAAAGTGTTAAAAATATGAACTTTAGGTCCAGTTTTCTTGCTGCGATCAGCAATCAAATGGAAATAAGCATTCATAACTTCATCATTCAGCCATGTCTGAGCTCGTAATGTCGTTATATCTCCTCTAGTGATACGACCGATTGGCAGCTCAACGAGAAGCTCGTTTGGAGGACCGCTGCCCAGCGCTTTGTCAATCTAAAACAGTTCACCACGGTTCCTTGCACCCTTTTTCTTAATACATTAACCAATACTAAATACTACTACAATATCCGTCAGCTCGTGCCCACGAAAGCGCTCAACATCGTTGGTTACCTTTTCATATTTTGCTCATGAATTGAGTTTCGATACTAGTAATTTTAGGACTAAGCTCCGGAACAGAGAAAATATACTCGTACGTGAAAAACAAAAATGATACCCTTCTTTGATGTTACCCCATTGTTTATTGCTAAACGTGAGCACCGCGCGAGATGCATGGTTCAAAGTGCTTCAAAGTACACGAGCAAACAAAAGTACATAAGCATCCTTACGTTGAACATTCATGCAGGGCATACATTAAGAAACTTACAACATCATTCATCTTATCTGTCAATTCTTTGAATGAATCAACCTATAAACAAATCACTACGTAAGTGTTCTACATTTACTGCGCATATTCTATTTTCAACACTCCACGAATCTCTATAATTTTGAAGACAAAAATCAAGCTTCTACAAATGAACGTTCTGACACTCACTTCTTCGTCCACGCGGCTTCCTCGCTTCCCTTTCATTCGTTCTTTAACCTATACATAGTAGAAACACGTCAGCAAAATTTCAACTGGAAGTCAATAACAAGCTGCATTTCAAGTCATACAAACAAACCCAATTTAAAGATCAGTGGCTTGACAGCGAGTTCGTATAATGGCATGAAAGTACCTGAGTTTGTACGAATTCCAGGTCATCTTTCTACAAACGGAAAAACGTAGCAAATACGTCGCAATGAGCCAGACAAGAACAGCAAAGTCAGGAAAGGTTTTGATAGCTTTAGAGGAGAGGGGAAAAGTAATTCAGGTAATTAGCATACTTGTTTGCGTATTGCTTCGAGTTTTAGTTTCTCCTTCGCTATCTTCCTTTGCTCCTCGAGATACTCTGCACTCAGCGTTTCTTTCCTAGACAGACGTGTACAGCGAACCAACTTTATTTCCGACTTCACGGATTCACATCGTTTACATTGACAAAACCGATTGAGTGGTTATATACATGAAACGTAATTTAAAAGTTTTACCATTTTTTGATCCACTTATCATCCAATAAGTCAAAAGATCTAGAAATAAATTAACCTGTCAGTTTATTCACAACTTATACAGAAGTATATTCTACGCAGTGCCCGACTCTAACTAGCCTGTGCAAGGCTGGCACAGAGGTACAAATGTCAGCCTGTGCTACGGATACTAGACTACAACAGACCGGCAACAGGCTCGTACCATTCGCTACCGTGTCCTTCAAGGCCAGCGGAAGCGTATGGAAATGTCTATGCTTTACCATTCCGGCAGCTCATTTGCCTTACGTCCTACACAGCAAAGAACATAAGGAACACGACCTGCACCAAATGACAAATCGCGCTCTCATACAAACCTTCGTGACGCACGACTACTTGGCTGCAACTCAAGGACTCCTATAAAATAATGACAAAGCATTTGTGTACCTTTTTTTGTTGGTTTTTTTGTCAGAATACCTACATAAACTGTTAAACCATTCTATAAACTTGTAAAATGCATACATCCAATAATTAAATCCAAGCTGACAATACGCGAAATACCTTCAATTCATGACAGGTAATTAACGACCTACTACAACACATTGGCGAAGGTAAACACTCTTCAAGTACTTTCTAGTTGATATTAATTTTGTGTTTATACTTACAGCGAATTAATGCTGTTTGTACTCAAAGGCGGTGTTTACATGGTATTTCAATAATCAAACCAGGTGCACAAACCTCTTGGACCACTTGCAGACAAGGGTCTTGACGATTCAGACGCTGCAGAAGACAGCTTCAATGGCGAAGCCTGGACTTTCACTGTTTCATGGCGAGACTCTTCTCTCGGTGTGAGCAAATGGGAGTGAGACGAAAAAACAGAGCGCAGTTCACTTTGCGAAGACCTAGAGAAAAGATCTTGTCTTAATAATCTCAGAAGTTACGAGCTCAGCCAGGCAGATGTTGCTTCGCTGGGTAAATACACACTTTTTTAAAGAGCCGACTTCCTTATCTTCGTCTTCTACCACAATAGTTCTTCTACTGAAATTACTGTAATGAGGTTGAGCTGCAGTCGTGTAATGAGCAAGTAACTTCATGTATTCTTCTCGTTCCTGAAGGCGTACAACCTAGAGTATATTAAGACTACGTTCACACTATGCCGGTACGGTTGGAAAACGGCACAAAGAAGTCACAATCGACCGTCGCGTTCACATTATGCCGGTGCAAAATTGTCTGATAACGTCACTTTTGCCGTTACAATTTGAGCACGGTTTCTAAACGGAGCGAGATGAAAGCGGAACGCTTTGCGGCATTGTGTGAACACCAATACCGTCTACATTTTGACGCTTTAGAACTCAGACTTAGTTTGGAACACAATTTCGAGAACAAATCTGGCTAACTTGGTTCATATCCTGATGTTTGAAAAGCTGTTGGTGAGCGCTTGCACTACAATTTTAGCAAGTGTGAACGCTAACGAAACCGTATCGAAATTCTATCCAGATTAGTGTGAACAGATGAGAAACGTTGCGTTACTATTTCATTCCGGCATAGTGTGAACGTAGTCTTAAATAGTACCTTTGGAGTCGAAAATATTCGTAAAACTGGTTGATACATGCGAAAATATCTTACTCTTTGCACGTTGTCATAACATATTCAATGTAGTCTAGATAAGCCATCGTACATGGTATATTAATGAAGTAGTGGTATGAAATAATAGCCGTTCTCACGTTAAGACGGACAAATCGTCGCAGTCGTACAAGTCGTCTGATGTGAAAACGAGTCGGACGACATTTCAGACGAACAAATCGTCTAAATTTGTCCGACCCTCAGGTCGTCTGTGAAGACGATATTTGAAGATGATTTTTTCGACTGGACGAACAAATCGACTTTTGCACGACCCAAATTCACATACAGGCGAACAAGCAGTCGTTTTCTTGCTCGCTGGCAGTGGAACTAGTCATGAAATACGCTGAATCGTCAAAAATTTTCAACGTTTTGTTTGGTTGCAAGTTCTATTCGCCAAACACTTGTCCGTCTCGAATTCATGTCAGTCGACCGAATCGTCAGACGATTTGTCTGTCTTCCAATGTGAAAACGGCTAATACGAGTAGGATCTCGTGAGAGTTAAAGTCACTGGATAAAGGAAACAACTTCTCGGCGCTTATTTGCACTTACCTAAATTGAAATGATCTAACTTTGCATCAACAAATTTAAGGCCTATCAAACACCATACTCCCCTCTCATACTCAATGAGCCTCAATCCGCTCATGCGAACATGTTGTTACTGCGGGTCTGCGGGCTCACTAAAAACTGGTTGTACATGATAGCCTGGGAGCTAATAAACGATATCTTTGAGTATTGAACATTGCATGTATGTTAGTATTAATACGAGAGGACATTCGTTTTACATCAAGTAATATTCGAGCATACGTTGAGATTGGATTCGGTTGAATACATATTTCGAATCTGCAACTAGTGTGCGTCGTGTTGCGTCTACTTGTCAGTAACGAATAATCTCGGCATAGCCGGCTAACATACATCGTCAACGGATTGCGAAATCTACGAGCCGGGAGCTAAAGGATGAAAATTTACACAAGTAGGACCACTAAGTGGACAAACCTGTCCAGATACGGCAGTCTCGCGTAAACGTAAAGCCGAAGCGCACAAATATCTAGTTGGACAAAAATTCATTCAGTAACGTACAAACGTAGCCCTATAGGCACTGTTCCTAGTCACTTGTGAATACAATCCTTTGTCTATCGAAAATAGTTTTCTCCTTCGATCAACAAAAGTAGGAAGAGCAGCAAGAACGAACAACAACAGACTAGTCTTAAATCACGTTCAAACGGGACCGGTTTCGCAAAGTTGCACCATTGAATTCTATCATTGTGTGTCCGCGTTCACTGTGAAAGCTTCTTATACCTTATTCGTACTTAATTTCGCGATTTTGTCGAAGCCATATTTCGCGAGACTTTATTTTCGCGATTTTGATGGACGAAAATGAAAAAAGGCATTAAATTTCGCGAAATATTTCTGAACAACATTTAATTTTCTATAAAAATTAAAACTTTGAACTACATCTTTTTAAACAAGTCAAGCCAATTATAGTTAGATATTTTGCTCTGCAGCTTAATACAATGCTTATTATGAAAGAATGCGTTATTTATGTTGATGTACGAGCTGTACATGTTGTCATATTTATTCTTCTTAAGAAATTTATGATTTAATAATTTTATATTTTTGACTGTGGTATTTAATTTCGCGTGTGTAAATTTCGCGGGGTTTTTTATTCGCGCGACTTTAATTTCGCGATTTTTTTTCAATCGCGAAAATCGCGAAACTAAAGTCGCGCGAAATTAAGTACGAATAAGGTACATGGTGGTGTGTTTATCTGAGGTAAGGGAGCTTGACTGCTACCGTGCAATGGGGGTGTGTCCGTTTCTTTGTTGCAAGGTAAGGGCAAACCTGTTTGGGTGATGCTGTGTTTGGGTATAACTGCTTCAGTGTTGTCGTGCGGGGTTAATGCTGTGTTTTTGTCGGCAGCTGGGAATATGACTGTGTGACCTTTACTAAGCAAATTTGAGTCATCTAATAGTGTCTCATGAAAGGCTTCAGCAGCCTTTACCTCACCTTGTAACATTTCTCTAGCTTTTTGTCTGTCCAATTCTCTTTGGAGAGTTTCTAACTCTTCTCGTTTTCGGTCCAACTCTTGCTGTTTTATTAGGCTAGCCATCTTCTCCTTTAACCCTGCAGCGTTGGCTGCCACCTGTCGTGATGACACTGCAGACACTTTAGAGGTATAACTTTTTGCAGTGGAGATCGTGTGACTGATACGAGATCTTTGCGACAGCATTTCAAGCCTTTCTTGCGATAAGTCTGCGATTTTAGTCTTAACGTCTGCACAACATTCCAGAAAAGTATTACGAATATCCTCAAAATAGTCTTGATTTTTGTCAAAGTTTTCATTATTTGGATTTCCTAATAAGAAGTCAATTACCTCTTCATGAAATCGTCTTAAATCATCCATTTCCGTAATCAGACCATCTTTGGCGGCGGTTAATTTCACTATGTCAGTGCATTGTTCTCTAAGCATTTGATCTAGACAGCTGATTCTTGATTTCACATTCTCACCTGCCCGATTTCTTTTCTTTTTTATGTTCACTAGGCTCGTCAAGATACCCTTTCTTGTGCGTGGTCGAATTCGTTGTCCTTCTGACATCAAACTTCTTCTACTCTGTTGGTCCTCTTGTGCTTCGACGTCTCGTACGATAGAAACTTCTTTGTCGGGACGGGAATCACGATTCCCCGACCCGTCATATGAGTCCAACAAAGTTTGAACCTCGGATGCATGATCGTGCTGTTCTTCACTAGTTGGTTTAGACTTCATGACTGAATCTTTCGTCATATTTTCCGTCGCCATATTGAACCCTTCGTTGTTCACTGTAAATATATTCTTGTTCTTATTCACCTCAAGGTGCCGAATAACCATTAAACCAATTGCTTCAACTCATAACTTTGTAATAACTTTGTATTATAAGCCAAGGTGAACAACGGCTCTGGGTTAATAAATGAATTTACAAGAATCTATTTCTAAATACGTTGTAAAAACAAAAAAACAAAATGTAGTCTTCTCTAGTTCTCACATTTCTCCAGAGTCACGTGCTCTTGCTCGCGCGTGCAACACGCAAAGGGGCAGCTACAGGTACTGTTGTAATAATCTTCCTTTGTATTGTGAGTAGCTATACTTGTCGTTTAGTTTAAATGAACAGGTGCAAGGACCATTAAAGGCGTTGTTTTGGTGCATCTACTGCAATTTTCTTTGCGAAAACATTTCACGAATGGGAATACTCAGTTATGTTGCACATGTACAATTTAGTGATCTTGCCCGTTAACGAGGAGTTATGCAGCTCTTCAGCAAGTTTTACCAAAGAGCACTCTACTGCACTGATGTTTATAATAACCTTTTCCCGAGGGTCTTCAAAGCATTTTATACTATATGTGAGAAAGGTAATCGTGTTTTGGAGCAGATTATCAGGTATCCCATTTTGTAGCTCATTCTTGTGAGTTTCTGACGGTCTGACCTCACACAATGGACACCATACGCTAAAGCAAAGCATCGTGGTAGTTTGGTTTAGTTACATTTTAGTTATCTCAATAGAATTTTGCATCATGGCGACTGTTTTCTTTTTCCACGGGGGTGTGAAAAGATATGGAAATTACTCGAGTAATTCTTCAGGCTAAGATTTTGATCAAAGCTGTTATAAATTCATTGAGGATTACTTTCAGTTATTTAGCCTTACGGAATGTCAGAAAGCTTCAGATTTCGAGATATTTAACATGGCGAACACCGATTGTAAAATCAAGTATATGCCTTCAAACGGCTATGGACAAGTACAAATTTCAACATCTCGAACATTTAAATGCAGAGTGCTCAACTAAAGTTTAATTTAGAATAAATAAAACACATATGTCTATAACGTACAAAAAAGTGTCGGTGATCGTATCGTTTTTGAAAGCTGTAGAGGCAAAAACGTCGAGGTATGTCGCCAGCACACAAGTGTTCCATTTGTAATCGAAAACAGTAATGGTGTTTGGCAAGAAACCTTTAGCTTAAACTATACGATTTTTTGTTTTTCCATTGTCAAAGATTTCAACTTACTACTGTAAGAGTAGTTTTAAATATCTTTAAGTGCTTTTACTCTGCACTTTTGGAAGACTTTAAACAGAAAATTTGCTTGTGCTGTTGCCGCTGTTTGCAAACTCGGTTTTTGTCTATATTTTCTTGTTATGGCGCTTCTTTCTTTTGTCAAAGGACACGTAGCCAACCGACAATACTTCTGCTGAAAAATGTTCAATGAAATTGCCCTTTGTGTTTTTGAATGTTCTTCGTATTCTTATTGAATCTCCATATTTGCTTAATGAATTTCAGTGATTTCCATGACCGATCAAATTGTTGCTATTGAATATTTCTTTACGCTTATTGACTTGCGCACATTCTATTACTGACATTCCTACTTTCATTTATGAAGCGCAGAAGTATATTATTGAAATTCTATTCTTGTTTAATGAAGGGCAAATGGTGTAGAATTGGGAAGCACTAAAAAGAAAGTGTGCCGAAATATAACGCAAAGTCACGTGATCTATACGTATTAACTATTTGAAAACATCATCAATGAAATAAACCTTCAAGACTAACATATAGATTTAAAGAATGGGTTGGAATGGCTTCTCGTGTTTTTGAAGCTACTGAGTATCCTACTTACTTCAACTAAAACTATAAAAGACTACGAAAATGTTTGTGTGCACAGTAGCTAACAGTTGTATAGTAGCACATTTTACAATTTTGATAATTTTTATTCATCATGCAGATCAGTAGATGAGAATCTAGAAAGTGCAGTTACTGGTGTAGCCGAGTACTACAAGACACTGGCACAATTTGACGAGGGAATAGGTAACGCTGACGAGGAATACATCAAAGGTAAATTGAAAGATTTTAAAAAAAAAGCAACAGATGTTGACGAGAAACTGAACAAGGATGTGAGGGACCTTATGATTATAGTCCAGACCAGCCTTACGTTGCAGTTGATTTCTGAAGTTACACGACTGGGAATGATCATAGCTGAAAATTCAAATCCAATCAAGGTATACGCTTTATCGTGAATTTAGATTAGTCTGTTACACTGTTGAAATCATTAGCTTTTGTGGTTATGGTTCTAATCCACCTAAGACAATGAATCCAAGGCCCATTTACACAGGCGAGTTTTGATAAGATTTTTCTCGTGTTGAACGATGTGATAGAGTGGATAACTGGCAAGTGTATTTGGGCCAAAAATATTGCCTATGCACTCGCTAGTCAACCTACTCGAACACATACGCCAAAAGGAGAAAACTCGCGGCAAAGATAGTCCGTGTGAACGGCTTAAGGGTTAGACCATCGTTACATATAAGAGCATGACTTATATGACAACTTTTCCAAATTATTATGAGACTAGTGA
>JAODVM010426050.1:0-45379 GCA_025400095.1 Phenganax marumi
ATTCACAGACAAGTGCAAGCCATATAATTTAAGCTGTTCCACCGCGGATGCGAAAAACAAAAGGCATTATACACTTCTCATGTCATAAGCTGTTAATGAGAGTTTTTAGACAAAGCCGTGAATTCAACACAGTAGGTTGTACATAATAAGTACTAGTTTTTATTTGAAAGGGTCGAAGAAGCCCCGTCTACAAGAGCGAATAAAATATGTCAACTTCTGCGCGACAACGTTTATTTGCTCGGGCAATTTTTGAGTGGCAAATACAATCGCTGAAAAGCTGGAATGTTAGCCTTTTTGTAACAAGGAAAAGTTGTCATATACGAAAAACTGCTCGTGTAGATACTCGTCACAGAAATAATGGCATCGTTCGCTACACGGTAATGGTTTCGTCCGCGCGTGCGCTGTTTGTTTATTTATTTATGCGTCATACCTATGTTCAAACCTACTTTGGAACAGAAATCGACAATTATTTATATGTCATCTACACGGTCAAATATATTTGTTACAGAAAAATTGTCACATATTAAGCTAATTTTTATTTGAAAGGGTCGAAGTTTTATACACACTATGTAGACACGCAGTATGTGTAGACACCCAGTTCCTGGTCCAATAGTACGTTAGCACTTGTATTTAAAACATCTTTACAACTAAATATTACGACGAAATTATAAATTCCATGGACGACAATCACAATGTCAATCACGTGCGAATCTCGCGAATTCGGAAGAAAACAACGATATCATGAGTGATGTTAATTTAGAAAAGGCCATATTTCAAAATGGCGGGTTGTTGTCAAAAATTCGAGACATGAGTGAAAATATTATGCAAGTATTGAAAAAACTGCGGGTCTGAAGAGCGGGAACTCTTCGGATTTGAACTCGGCGTACTCAAAACTAGTAAGTTGTGTAAAAATATTTTTGTCCCGCCACATGCTTAATGAAAACAGTTTTCTATGCGTATTCCGTGCCACGACAAACGGCCTATAACTGGAAAGCAGCCTTTACGCCCGCCCACCTGAAAAAGTACGTCTCGCGTATGGCATTTAGCCATTATATCATCCAATATGGCGGCGATTTGTTGTCGTTCGATCAAACGTGGGAAAGACGAAATTCCCGATATTTATCCTCAGACAAGTGGCCAGAAAGAGGTAGAGTATTGATGCACGTATTGTACTATTGAGCATTGAGTTAGATTTCAATTTTGTCGCTACTGTTTTTTTGTAGGACGAATTGACTGAGGATAACGTGAAACGTGGTTTCAGTAACGTTGGAATTGGCAGTCTTACTTCACATGAGGTATTTATTCGTTGTATTCTCCTATTGATATTTCTAATCTATAATTTAATTTACCTAAACAAGTTATGCATTTCATGTATGTTTTCAAATATTTCTGTTACTCTGTTTTTCAAACTGAAAAGCAATTCACGCATTGTCGCTGCGTTTACTAGGGTGGATTTCATGTAGTAAATTCCGGAGAAATCCGGCGTGAGTTTGTAATCGTTCGCGGCGTACTGGCGTACATCTTTCACGCTTGCTGTTCGGGCGGCGTATTGGCGTAGGGCGTAAAATACTGAAATATTCTTGCAAAGTTTATCCTTTGACAGTTTGAATATTTCTGTTGAATGCAACATTACAGGCTTATGAATACATATCACTATTCGCACTTTTACGTAAGATTCTGCACATGCGTGAAAAAGGGCTCCACCTTTGAAACGGCTGTTCGGCACATGATTGCAAACAGCGCAGCGTACCTCCGGCGTGTCTACTACACGAAATCCACCCTGGAAGGTGACTAGCACTACCCATCTGATAGTGAATTTTTCGACGTTCATAAAATTGGACAAAATGTCGAAACTTCCATTTTGGTCAACGATATAAAGATTACAGACTTTAATCTATCGATATCGGTCCTAATTTAATGTTAGGACGTTCAATGAAATGTTTTACAAAGGCTACAAAAAATCACTACCCAGTGGATAGCGCTAGCCACCTTTCGAACAACCGACCCCTGTTATTTAACAGAACAAGATTGATGTCTTGATTCCTAGTTGAGCATTTTCCTGCTTATTTCATGGTAGATTTTATCTGTTTATCTGCTGCTCTACTAAGTATTGAACTCAGCTTTCTGGCCTTTCCTCAGTAGAAATCGTTATGTATGAGCTAATAAGAAGCTTTACTATAGCCTTACCTAGTTCCTAGCCTTGACCTAACCATTAACAATTTCAGGTACTTTTATATCCATAAAACACTGAAATCTAAACCAGACTAGTTGACATGGTATTTTGCTAAGCCAATAAGACCGAATGATTGCTAGGGCTTCCTGCTTGTTTACTTTTGGCCTAGGTCAAACGTTGCTCTTTTCATGTGCTGAACCTAATGTAAATGAGCTCAGATAAAGGCTTTAGGTCACTTGCATAATTTGACATTGTAAGCCTAGCTCTGTAGCACCTGCGAATTGCACCTCTCAAGGACAAGATCATTGCATCTGGGCAAAAGAATCATAAATTAATAAAATTTTGATTATATTTTACAGGAATTTTTGTGGCGAAGTGGAGCCAGTTTCTTGTGGTTTATTTTTCTTTTGCCTCCAATAAGTATGTTGTATTTGGCATTGGTTTTGTTTAGTGCTAACCATCCTATCGCTTGGATTTCAGGTAAAAATCTCTTGTACAGGGTTTTATGTAGTTTCATGGTACAGCTGAGAAGTGATGATAAATGAGTGTGTTTGATTTTGAATTGTAGTTGTATATGAAAAACAATTGAAGAGATTAACTAGTACAGCAATATCATATTGATTTAATGCTGCTCAAACCAGAAAATTAAAATTTATTAAAATTTGTTGTAGATGTTTTATCAAAGATCTTTTCTCTTTGGGAAATATTTATTTTTTTCCTAATGTTTGAAATTATTATTGCTCCTGTGGTTTTGCTTAATGTAAAGATTTGTTCAGGTAATTGAATGCAAGCAATCCAATTTTTTAATGTTCCGTGTTTTTCTCTGTGCTGTCGTTATCTGGTTCATGAGTTACTTCTTCTTTAGTTGAAGTAAGAAGTGGTGTTAGCAGGCTTGGTGTTATCAGGTCATTTTTTACTGCCAAACATTTATCTCATCTCATGTTCTGCATGCTTTCTGGTTCACTGGGAATCCACTGGCTCTCTGTATTTACCTATCACGAGTATGCTGAATTCACTCACAATTGTTCTGTGTAAGTTACCGCAGTACATGCTTATGAAGTTAGGCCTGCATTGGACGTTGAATTTCCATCAAATTTAGCTCGTCTGGTTTCTTGTAAAATGTCTTATTCCAAGGGATTTTGATGTTCAAGGAGAGTTAAGGTTGTCCAAATTATATTCTAAATCCTAGTCAGTCTTTCAGTTCTGTTTTGAAGCCAAAATTTAGTTGAATAATATGATATTTTGCCATAAATTAGACCAGTTAGATTGGACAGAAATTCAACAGTGAACACAGACCTCAGTGTTACAACATCTCATGATGCTGATGAAATTTATAGCAGGTATAAATTCCGATTATTTAGGCCGCATAGTGAAGAGTTGTGTTTCAATGAAACTACATTGTTCCTGTATGTTTATGCTGGAATTTTGGTAGGTTTTCAAAATTATTGGAGTTGGTTTACATAGTTAAAAAGGAAGCTGGGTGTTTGGTGGTTTGTGCATTGTAAAATAGAATAGAAACAGCACCAAATCTTCCATGAGAAGCTTAAATGTTGGTCTTTTTTCTTAATATTGGGCATAAGTTTTCTTCTGTGCAATTTTCCAGCAACATGTTATTGTGTGTACATAGGGAATGTTTTATTCTGTGCAGTATTTTAAAGAAAAACATCATCAGATAAAATTTCCTGTTATCCAGGTATTAACATTGACTAGTTATTAATGTCACTCTCCTTATGCTACCCTGTGAATGCTCTGAAGAAAACAGATATCATATATTGTGATAAAATCAATGATCTGTATGCAAGCAAGGAAGTATGTCAATTTTTTTGTTGCAGCAAGAAAGAATTTTCAGAGTCAAAGCATGTCTGGTTCCTAGTTTTTGGCACGCTGCTACCATTTCTTTTAAGGTAGTCAGTCCACTTGTTGAATTATTCAACTTGCTGAAGGAAAGATTACGAGTTCTAAAATATTAGATTCACATTTGACTGCCACTACAGTTACCGCTGACCGCTCTAACCTGTGTCCAGTCCACTGCGCTGTTGTGAATGGATAACGGTGTAGTGGACTGGACCACAGGCTATTCTACTCCTTGGCCTACACTATAGTTTATTGGCTCTTTTTGGCTTTTAGAATGTATTAGATTAGATAATCTACTAGAGTCTAGAGTCAGTTGTGATCTGACAGTCGAGAAGTGCATATCCTTCTAAAGTCGTTAAGTTTTATTTCTAGAGTGTGCAGATTGGCTATCCTTTCTACTTTTTTTTTGGTTTGTATCTCCTGGATATTTTACGTTTTATTCTAGCAAATGATATAGGATATTCATTTCTTAAATGTTTTGTGCAGGTTATTTTGCGAAAGAAGCTGTTCGAGCGTTGACTGGACTTCGCCAGAATAGGTAGAATTCAACCTAAATTGTGTTTGGGTATATACTATTAAGATTATTTATCGCTTTAGTGCTGTATTTCGCATTGTTTTAGATATTCTCGTTGGGATTCTCTCTATGTTCTGCTTGATATTCGTTTGTTTTGGTTTTGTTTCATCACTGGAATGATGCTGACTTATGTCTGGTTGTTGGCAAATAAAGTATTTGTTATTTTCTACACGGAGGTTAGTTTTATTTTGCGCCGAACAGTGGCGTAGCCATAGAAATTATTTTTTTGAAATGTTGACAAGCGGCTGGATATTTATTGGGGGCATATCAGTTTTCATTAAAGTGATAGCTTTGTAAACTCTTCGTGCCCAAATTTCCATGCAGAATGCCGTAAATCGCATTTCAGACGCCATAGAATTGAAAATATTCCTGAAAAAGCATGTTCCCTGACACCCCTAAAACGTGATAGCCCCTTGCCCTAGTATCAGGCCCTGGCTACCCCCCCGGCGCCGAAGATAAGTTTGGTGTCATATCAAGCTAATTGAAGTAATTTCTTGGTCATGTTTACACAATATTTACGAAATGTTTCATTCTGTTTATTTTCTGCTTCCAAGGTTTTTAGATTTCCAATTCAAACGAACTTCAGTGAAAATGCCAATCAGAGTCTTCTTGTTGCTTTGAAATGTCAGAATGTTCCTTTGCTAAAGGTTTATTTCTTCCTATTTGGAAATCAAAGTTCTATCTGTTGTTATATTTGGTCTAAATTTACTTTCATAGGATACAGTCTATTCTGTTACTCTTGAATTCCTAAGAAAACCCATCTTTACTTGCACTCATGTTTTTGTCAACTTCTCTCCCCAGTACCTCGCAATGAATGATCTCTGTCAACTGTCGCAGTTTTCAGCTAAGCGACGAAAAGAAATATTCTCTTTAAGTATTCCGGGTAATTTCTCTTATTACTTTGAACTGGCCATTGGATAAAAAACTGTAGCTATACAATGCATGAAGCTCATGAGAAGTACTATGTTCAGAAATTAAACTGACAACGATTTAAACCTTCCTCATATGCTTGCTTGTTCTGCATGTGTAGGTGGTCGGCCTCTTAACTGGTTGTGGATTTCAGATGAATGTCTGACTTTGCTCAACGATTTGAAAGAACGTCTTATGTTTCACAATGAACACCATCACGTTGCATGCGCAGGGAATAAACTCACTGATTCTTTTCTAAAAACAACATCACGAAGTTTTAAAGGTTTGAATCAAGAAATACGAAACACTCATAACGGTTGCGTGTGATAAACCTTTCATAATCGGCGCTTTCAATATTCCCGCCAGAGTCAAGTCAAAGTTCAGTTAAAAGAACTCCGAGCTCTTTGAGGTCAACGAGTGAAGTTACCACGGCTGGGAGCAAGTCATTCCGACACATTTTGTCTGGTCACCATTCTTCGGAACGAACACTATTTAAAACTACTACTGTTGTGCCAGACAAAAAAAAGGTCATATTGTATGCAAAGTTTAGATGATATATTTCTGTGCTCGAAATGTTTCTAGGTCCAATGCTAATGCATGAATATACATACGTAATATCTCTATAGAAAACATTGCTGATTGAAATGGTTACTGCTTGTAAATGATAGCTCAATGCATGTATTTAGGACGATGGAGAAAAATTATTTTCATCTTGTAGGTTCTAATATCAAAGAGAATAAAGCAAAGCCCCTTGGTAGAATATTTTATAGAGAAAGTAAGGAATTGCATCTTCAAGTCCCAGCGATTCCTACTTTTTATTTGCGCTACGGTTTTGTGTTGAAACGTTTCCTCTATTTTTGTGAATCAGGTAGATGAATTGGAAATGGAAGACTTATTTTGTGATGTTCAGCTACAAATATGGGCAGCGGAAGGTTACTAATGCTTGGAAGTTTTGCTTAGAATGTTTTGATATAGTTCACTGTATTTGCTAAACAGCTTTTATGGCAGTGGTCACCTGTTCTCCTCATCGATAGATCTCTAAGTATACATTTTTTTTGTTCGTTAAAGCCAAGATTTGCAACGTAAATGATTACATTTTCTGCAGGTTTATCCCGCCTGGTCATGGCATCTTTTACGGAAGATGTTTTCGGCGTTGTACAAAAGGTAAACTTTTCAGAGTTATTGTTTATCTCACATGACGTCAGAGTCTTGATTGCTCAGATGTGGTACGGCCTTTTTGTTATGAAACCGTCGTCGAATAACTGGTGAATAGGGGAAATTTTTGAGTTTCCAGGTCAATTTTATCATGTCTAGTCTCTACTGTGCCTTGATGAACGACAGTATACAATCTAGGTATCTATGAATATGACGTGTATATTTTTCATATTCCTTCATTTCAGACACTGCCATTTATAGTAGGTACTTTACTGGAACTTTTACAGGTACTTTTGTCGATATTGTTTATTATTTCATACTACGGTGTTTCCGATATGCCAGTTCCTTGTAACGGCTACGCCAGTATTCTTATCAAAGAGGTGATTTTTATTGTTGTGTCGTTGTACGTTTTTGTTGGTTTTAGGCTGTAGAAACTTATCTCAAAAAACCTATCGGCCACCAAAACTTGTATAGAAGGCAACAGCCGAGTGAAACAAGAAAAACTGTGCACGTTTTGAGAGACTGTGAGTCACTTGCATTCAATGTTTTTGTTTCTTTATCTTGTTTTTTACTTTATTGAAATATTTCGTGTTTTACCATTCTAGCTTTGCGATGTTCTATTTACAGAATAACAAAGACATTTCAAAAACACATCAGGTAATTTTATCTATCGAAATTTCTAGGAAAAATTCCCTTACGAAACTGTTGTATGATTTTGCTTATACCTGTAGAGAAGTACATGCTGGTGTTCGGTCAGCATGTACATAGCTACTGTTTTGCTCATTACTTGTAAGTGCCACTGAAACTCATCTACAGTGGCCTTCGAAAAACATAGGAAGAAACACGGTTTCAGCTTCATGTCTGCAATCGTAAACAAAATTGCGACGAAATGATTTCTCCATTTATAGCTGTAAGGTTTACAGTTACCAACGATATTCGCTGTTTCTCTTTGTAGTGACATTGAGCTGACCGCTAGCAACAAGGAATTCTTGGTGTCTTTCCTGAGCTTCAACGAGTAAATACTGTTCGCTGGCCTAGTTTCTTTTGTTATTTGTCACTTAAAGGCGCCAACATGTAAAATTGACCGAATCTCTAAGATCAATGAGTGTAGACATATTGAGATATGTTCTTTAGAGAATATTTATAAATTTCTTGTTAAGCTAGCCGTTTAGAAAACTACATAGAATACAGTATGTTGTTGTTCGAAACAATAGGAGGCATTGCTCCCTCGATGTGCTACCATTTGAAGATTGAAAGGAGAGCAAAGGAGCATCGAGTAAACGGCAGTGGTAGACGGTAACGTGCTATGTTCTCACTGGATTGTACGGATCACTGCCAGAAATCCATTCACTTGACTCCACGTGTCCCGTGTTACCCCCTTGTTATTTACAACATCACCTGATGTTCTGTAGACCACGTTGAGTTCAAGATGGCCGTCGTGTACATGCAGTTTATGCGACTGCTTTTACTCTATCTGTTCTTAACAGTACTTCTGTTTTCTGTGACGTACTGCTTGTATGAAGATCAGATTGGATTGTTTGATTGGAAGAGAAGTTTTGTAGGAAAGCTAAATTACGTTCATTTCGACGGATCGGCTGCAAACAGCAAGAGAATTCTTGTGGCATCTGAAGCGAAC
Source organism: Phenganax marumi (assembly GCA_025400095.1). NCBI lineage: Eukaryota > Metazoa > Cnidaria > Anthozoa > Malacalcyonacea > Clavulariidae > Phenganax > Phenganax marumi. The sequence goes on from JAODVM010426050.1 coordinate 8,302, forward strand.
GTTTTGGCTGCCTTGAACTCGAGAACTGGGAATTTAATATGGAGGCGAGTGCTTGAGCGGGGTAATAACACTATTGATAAACTTTTGCACTTCTCAGACAATTTGATTAGTTTGTCGGATCGTGGGAGGCTACTTCGCTCTTGGAATCCTGCCACTGGAAATTTAGTTTGGGAGAAAAGTTTGGCTTGTAATCATAGTTTAGTGGAAAATGTGTTAGCAAGAGGTTTAAATTCTGTGGATGCCGTGGTTTTAGATGAAAATATCATTGTTCTAGCTAGAAATACTATTAAAGCTTTTTCTGTTGTTAATGGTAAAGAACTATGGTCAAAAGAAGAGACAAACTTGTTTGGTTTATTGTCTCGTGATAACATCGTTTACGTTATTGGAAGTAGAAATGATAATGAAATTTTCATGAAGATGTTGAATATCAAAGTTGGCAAAATGGAAAATGAACACACAGCCGTTACTCCGTGGCTCTTCAATCAAGAAACGTCATGTGTACTTATTTCTGATGTTGTTATTTGTGCAGACCCTGTTGAAAAAATGGTTCATTCACTACAGTTAAAAAGTGAAGGAATATCACTGAAAAGTACTTTAATCTCATCTTTCTCTTTTGTGGAACTTAAAGACATCTTTTCACTATCATTGTATGTCCCACATTCATCTTCAACAAAACAGGATCATCGAGAATTTGTTCTGAAGTTGTCTGACAAGCATAGCATTTTGTTGAAATTGAACAAAGAAAATTCAATAGTTTTGTCGAAGGAATTTAGTCAAGAAATGTTGTTTCATACATCATCAATTGGTGGTGACGTGTTACTGATGACTGCTGAAGTATCAGGAAGTGATTTGCAATTGGAATGCTTTAACATTGATACAATGACGAGAATTGAAGATATGAGGCAAACTTTATCATTTCCAGCACATCGTGGCAAGCCAGTTAATATCTTCTCACATTTTTTCCTTAGAAAGGATAATACCATTGGTTATAGAGTTTTGACATTATTTGAAGATTATTCTGTATCACTCTCGCAGCATACTGGACGTATGCTCTGGACTCGAGAGGAATCATTGGCTGCTATTACTGCAGTTGAAATGATCGAGTTACCAGTGTCACCACAACAAGCGAATTTTGAATCATTGCAGAGAGAGTTTGGTTATCATCATGATGGTAAGATAAGCTTTGTAAATATATTCATGAAATCTTTTGTTCAAACCTAGAGCTCTATTTAGTGCTGGCATTCAAGGTACATTGTGTCTTAATATTTAGGCAGAGTTTTGTCAATGTTTTGCCAACGTATTCAAGCTCAGTTCCAGCAGTTTCAAGCTTTTGTAGCAAGTTTAAACATTGATCATCGAGATGGAGATGTTGGAGGAAATGATGAGGAGAAGAAGGGAGGGGAACTAACAAGAGATCAGTTTGATTTGAGGAAAATTGTTGTTGTTGTAACTGCATCTGGGAAGTTGTTTGGCCTTGATACAATAGGTCAGTTTCATGTAATTTAATTGAGTCTATTGTAAGAAAAAAGGCAACTGACTATTCTTTGCTCGTTTTGTTTTAGATGGTTCAATAATTTGGCGGCAATTTATTCCAGAAATGATGGCGTTCAGTAAATCTCAGAAATCATTGCTGTACATGCAACGTAGCGTAGCACATTTTCCGCTTCCTCCTCAATGTGTTGTTGTTGGAAGTTCTCCGCGTGGTTCTTCCATCTTCACTTTCAATCCAGCCACTGGCAAGTCATCTGATCCGGAATCACCACATGGAGTGAAATTATCTTACAAAATTCTGCAGACCATGCTGTTGCCTTACCAAGGTAAGAATTAGTAAGAAAATGGCACTTATTATGCAAAGCAAAACTAAACAAATTTACAAATATTTCAGATGATAATTACTCAAAACTTCTTCTTGTGGTTGATACATCTCTTGACGTGCACATCTTTCCAAGCAACAAAAAAGCGTTGTCCATTGTGAAGGCCAAATCAAAGTCATTGTTCGTACATATTGCTCATGAGAATGGATTAACAGGATATATTGTGAATGCAGAATCAGAGCAATTGAAACTTGAAGAAGTTTGGAAGTTTCACCTTTCATCTTCAGAACATATCATTGAACAGACTGGTAAGATACTGTAATGTCGTTTCATGTGACATAACTTCTTGCATGGAAATACACCCCTGTGTAGTCTCTGCCCAAGATGAGCCAGAAAATTCTAGTCCATGGCTATTAGTTTGAGCTATGATTCACAGTTTTCTAACTTACACTGCAATGAGCTTTTCGTGTTGTTGTAGTTTTCAAAAGACTGGGTGAGCATGTGCACTCTCCGGGTCGTGTTTTGGGTGATCGCCGAGTCTTGTATAAGTATTTAAATCCGAATTTGATGGCTGTCTTGACGAGATCTCCGTCAGTATCGAAACCTGCAGTTCATATTTTGCTCATTGATGCAGTCACAGGTGGGTGGGGATGAATATACATTTTACTTTTCTGCAGTCATTTGCGTCAATGGGACATACTCGTATCCCCCCGAAGCAGAATTCTTTCATTGAATAACACTTCGCCTCATTGCACTTCTTTTTATCCAGTTAGAACTGAGAACTTTATGCATTTGTTCAATTGTTCAGGGAACGTGGTGCATCACGCAAGACACAGAAATGCACAGGGACCCCTACATGTTGTTCATTCAGAGAATTGGATTATTTACAAATATTACAACGTGAAAGCACGACGTCATGAGCTCGCTGTTCTTGAGTTGTATGAAGGATATCAAGAGCGGAATAGTACAGCTTTCTCCTCTCTTGATCCCCCAATATCACCTATGGTACTCCAACAATCCTATATCTTTCCTTTCAATGTTGAATCGATGACAACTACGATTACAAACGCTGGCATTACGAGTAAGAACTTGTTGATTGGCGTGAGTTTGGGATATGTTTATTCCTTACCAAAGATGTTTCTTGATCCACGACGAAATTTATCGGATTCTGCAAAGTTAAGAGAAGAAGGTTTGATGCCTTACATACCAGAGTTGCCTATGATCACCACATCTTTTATTAATTATAACCAAACGGGTGAGTAGTATTCTATTGATTTTGCTTTTAATGAGAGTGCAGGACCTGTTCCACGAACCAACCACGTTAGACAAGTCATTACATCGCGTGGCTTGCCTTCCTGTGGTAAAATCATCGCAAGACAAGTTGCATGATGAACAGTGCACAAAAACTACAGCGTGTAAACCTGGTGCGATGGTTAATCCCTCGCCATATCTTTGTTACACGAATTGCATGATGTAACTTTATGAATTTGGTTACAACATTGAGTATGCAAACTATTTCTTTAATATCTATCAACTATTTTTTTAATTCTCACGTATTTATTTCAGTGAGCAACATTGCCGGTATTCACACTTCGCCTGCGGGACTGGAATCTACTTGTCTGGTGTTCACGTATGGCCTTGATCTTTATTTCACTCGCGTGACACCCTCGCGTTTATTTGATGTTTTGAAAGAAGACTTCGATTACTGGTTTATATCCGGGACTTTGATTTTTCTCGGTGTAGTCACCATGGTAACTGCGAGATTTGCGTCAGTTAAAGTTCTAAGACAACTCTGGCGTTAGACAGTAATTTAATTAATTCTTTAAAACATCTATCACTTCGTGCCCAGGGCTTCTCAGCCTGACTTTTATCTGGTTGATGGAATGGTTTAAAATCATTGACTTGTCGAAGAGATTAAGCAGAACTTCAAGGTAAAAGATGTCATGTCTTTAGTCGGAAAAATTTTTCTGTGAATCTTTTCTTGTCTTCCATACCATGCAAAGAACACCATTGAAAAACTTTACAATTTCTACTTGTGATCTGGCAGCAACAACTTGCAATATTCAGAGTTAGTTTATATTATTGAATCGGTATTTCCAGATTGTCGTTACTTTATTTAATTGACTAAAACTGGACTATTTCTCATGACTGGATGTTCAGACGTATTTTGCAGTAAATTGTATAGAAAATTTAAGAGGTATGATTGATTTTTTGGCAATATTTCGGTCGATTGTACTCACTCTTATGTTTTCTTTAAAGTAGAGCGATCAAAACAGATTTTCTTCTTTCAAGAAACATGACAAGACCATCTTGGAAGATATTCAAATAAATCTACTGCATTAGAAATTACTAAAAATTATATTCTCTACTTGGCATCCTGATTTTTCTATCTTTGTCTCTGGTAAATGCAAAGATGTCGCTGTCGCGAACGTGGGGTGCGTTCAAACATAGCCATTCAGCGACAAAAACCCACCTCGGGCCATGCATCCAATAGTACTTACAGACCACCCCCTGGGTGGAACTACTGGATCGTTGCATGTTACGGCTGGTCATGCTTTCGGCGCAACGAACGCTGTCTTTGTTGGAGTGTGTCCCACTTCACCGTCGAGACAGGGAAGCTCCGGAGGGAGACCAAACAACAGTCCTTGGGCCGTGCAATTACTTGCAGATTCACTTGACCTTCTTGCAAGACTTGTGATCAGCAGCCAACACACTGAAATCTTCTGTTTATATCCCAGTTATATGTACGTTATCCAGTTCACGTGTAATCACTATAACTCTTCTATCTTTGGCAGATATAAATACGTTTAGCGTACCGATATTTAACAATTAAATTAAGAAACGTAACAAAAGTCATTCGAAGTAATTAGCAGCAAATTAGTGGAATTAGTTCGCGAAGTGTATCATGTGTGACTATTACGAAACTAATTGATTAACGAACTCGCCGCGCGAAGCTCAATCTGACTCGGTGGATGTTTTCGGACGGCGGAATCATGGCATTTCTTGCACAACGTAAAGTTTTGCTAGCTGCAGGGGGATTATTAGCAGCAGGAGCCATCTACGCCAGCCGCGGGAACAAGCAGTCCTTCACTCCGTCCTTAAACAATTATCCCGACATCAGCAATCATAACAACTTGATGGCAAAACATCTGACACCAAGTCTTTATGACAAACTACAAAATAAAGCCACCCGTTCTGGGTTTACGTTGGATCAAGCGATTCAAACTGGAGTAGACAACCCTGGACATCCATTCATCTCAACAGTTGGTGCGGTCGCTGGAGATGAAGAGAGTTACAATGTGTTTGCTGATCTTTTTGATCCAATCATTGAAGAAAGACACAATGGATTTACAAAGACAGACACACATAAAACAGATTTGGATCATTCCAAGATAAAAGGTGGCATGTTGGATGATAATTATGTGTTGTCTTCGCGCGTGCGCACTGGACGTTCCATCCGGGGATATTCTTTACCGCCTCACTGTTCCCGTGGTGAACGACGAGCTGTGGAAAAAATTGTGATTGATGCGTTGCAAGGGTTGACAGGCAAGTTCGTTCTTCTCTTGAGAGAAATAGCTTATGCTAATCACAGACTAAAAGTCGCTACATAGCTCAAATCAGTAAAATGTCTTTTTGATCTTCAGGAGAGCTGTCTGGTCATTACTATCCACTAAAGGGCATGAGTGAAGCTGACCAGAATCAACTAATCGAAGATCATTTCCTCTTTGACAAACCGGTTTCTCCGCTTTTGACATGCGCGGGAATGGCACGTGACTGGCCTGATGCAAGAGGAATATTCCACAACAAAGATAAAAATTTCCTTGTCTGGGTGAGATAGGGAAATATAGTTACCTTTACAGTATAGAACATTGTATTATGTAAGGTAAATGTATCAATTTGCAAGACAAAGTCGATCAATAACCTGTAGAAAGCGCCGGTTTACTTAACTTTAAAAGTAATGATTCGTGTTTAAAAACTGAGATACTTACGGTTTTTCGTTATCGAGTGTTCTACTGTAGTGTAGGTTACATTGTATTAACTGTGTAGTAAAGACCTTGGAAGAAGTTTTATCATGTGGCAAATGCGTTTGATTATTTTTTATATAGATAAACGAGGAAGACCACACTCGACTCATTTCCATGGAACGAGGTGGAAATATGAAAAAAGTTTTCCAACGCTTTTGTGATGGATTGAATGAAGTGGAACGTTTGATTAAAAAGGAAGGACATGAGTACATGTGGACACCACATTTGGGGTATATTCTGACATGTCCGAGTAATCTGGGGACTGGACTCAGAGCTGGAGTTCATGTCAAGTTACCCAACCTCTCCAAGGTAATCTTCCAAATCATGTCTAAGTTGCTTAACTGGAACTATGTCAATTTAGAACCGAGAACAAAACCAAGTTTCATGTCTTTAATCTAGTAATCCTACTTGATATTAACGTAACACTTTCCAGTCTGGAGGGAAGACGATGTTCAGATGATAAAAGAGTTTTTCACTTTTCTCACATTTTGTATGTCTAGGACGATCGCTTTGACTCCATTCTCGAGCGTCTAAAGTTGCAAAAACGTGGAACAGGCGAGTACTAATGTAAACTGGGTAATGCAGAAATTTTGACATCTCTGACGATCGTGATTTCTGCTACTTTTGCTTTTGCACTTTTGCCTTCTTTTTGGGCCTCTTTTTACTGAATACTTGAGAACAGCCATGTTTGCTCATTCATTCGCACTGCATAATTGCGAAGTTCAGATTTGCCTGCAAGCAGGATAGATACGGCGCATTTAATTAGTGAATTTGGCAATGGCAAGAGTAAATCGGAACTTTGCTGATACATTTACCACGTACAAAAGTGCTCATGATGTTTTTCTCGGCACACAGGCGGTGTGGACACTGCGGCCGTGGGTTCAACTTTTGATATTTCGAACTCAGACCGTCTGGGTTTCTCCGAAGTTGAACTGGTTCAGTTGGTTATTGATGGAGTCAATCATTTGATTAAACTTGAGAAGAGATTGGAGAAAAACCAAAAGATTGATGATTTAATTCCTTTGCTGTGAGGAATGCCTTTGTTGTCCCTGAACCTCATACCCTCGCTCATACCCAAAGGTTGGTATATTCTGCCAAGTTATCGCAGGACCATGATCATGTAGGAAGAAACTGTCCAGTATCTGTTCTGTACTTCTACTTGGTTATTTGAAATTCGTTTTTCACTTGCAGAAAAAGAATTGAACCAACAGTTCCTATGTTAAAAGCTACTATTTTAAACTTTCCCTGTAGATCGTTGCTTTGCCTAGAGAACTTCTTGGAGAAAACGTCTTGGAAATCCCAAACAGTGAAACACAACACCACCTGTGTATGTTTTTAATCCTTGAACCAAACCAAGCGCAAATGAAATAAAATTGCATAGTCATAAACAATCGTTTTCCGTTGTTGCTTTTAAGTATTTTTCTTACTCCAAAAAAAGCGGAGCATGAGTCTTCAAGTCTACGTTAGATGGGTTTGAACAATTATGACAGAAACGCTTTGTACTGCAGGACTCAGTAAGCATTTTTGAAAGTCAGCGGTCAACTCCGTTACAGCTGTACGTGTTTTGAATGACGAGGGGGACAAAGAAATGACGGAACCAAGAAACTTATATGGAAAGGATTTGACCGCCATTTTCTTGTCATGAAACTACTATCCTGAAACCGACCTACTGTATGCTATGCAGTGGATTTCATATCACTCGTGTTTAAGCATTTAATGCATCATATCTAAACGCTTAAATTTTACTTTACGAAGTAATTTATTTTCCGTTTATAAGATAACAATAATTACAATGCGCTGATGACGTCTTACATATATTACACATCTCATAAATTAAACTGGCGTGAACTCTGTCATCGTGTGTAGTCTATATTCTGTCCGTTCACTTGTGATCAGCCAAACATGAGCGGGGGAGGGGGCGTCATCTTCCTTCGCTTTGTGGGATTCTCAGTATCTTCTTAGCTGCGTGGCCATCTACCGTTCTTGTTCAATCACAGTAGTAAATTGTACGGTATGTTGTAATATGTACCGTACGATATTCAGTCCTAGAGAAAATAAAACAAAACTGTGAGTAAATGCTTTTGATTGGAAAATTCGCCTCAAAGATCCAAAAGCACTTTTGGATAATACAGAGATTGGTTGTTTAATAATTGCAACTAAGTTTGGAGATGTGGCCTAGCAGAGTAGAAATGATATTATTAATGTGCATTTGTATAAATAAAAGCATGGTTGATGGTAAAGCAGATCAAATGTATCAGCATCCAAATAAGGTTGCTGGATAATCCACGCGTCGCTATGCCTACTGAATAAACAGGCACAGACAATGATGTATACATAAAAACCTCAGGCACCATAGGAAAATGTCTTACTTTTCTTCTGTGCATCTTCTCCAACCTGAATGATGAGGGCACCATTTTAGAATACTTGTAGATATGGGAATATGCTCTGTTCTCTTCTGAGGAACTACACGTGTTTTGTAGATACAGGACCTTTATTAAGTGCGCAGGAAATACACCTTATTAGGTGATAGTACACTGCATGTTGGGACGGTGGCGTGTGCAGGGGCAGTGTACGTCATAGCGTAGCTAGCTTTGCCTGCTGTGATAATAACTGGCAACTTTCAAGGATGTGTCTCGTTCGAGTTGCTGTCTATCGTAATTGGTTTTTATACATCGTAATTAATCGGCGACATCCTACTGATTTCATTATATACTGGCAATGAAGTAGAAAACGACTTCCAACGAAGCAAGGCAAAGCAAAGCATTTTGCTAACCAATGATCGATCGGAAATAACTTTCTTTAATGTTAATGTCCGAGAGCTTCACTGGTGATTTACGTTATCGAAAATCAAGCTTTAAAGACAGGTCAGAAGTTAGCTTGGCCAGTGGATGTACTGTACTAATTATGAGCGTGAAAAGATTAATTGCAGTATTGACAGAGGGTGGCAGTCGTTTAATGTGAGTTCCTCAATCGAAAATCTTTATAGTTTATTTTATAGTCAGTGATGTAGAATTGAAGCCTAGCCGAAAAGTTTTATAAGTACGTATATTAGGTTTATAACATAAGCAAAATTTTACAGATCAAACTAAGTTTACCTCCTGTCGCAAGAACTCCCGAAATATCCTGACGGACAAACGCATTGATTGGGTGCCACGCACTTCCCACCATTCTGGCATTTTGGTCGACACACCGCTGAAATGTGAAACCAGAATATTACCTTTTTTGTTGCAACTGGAATTGCTGAAGTAAAATTTAAACTTTCTTAATTGCATGACTAGTCTGCTAGAGAACAGTTTCTTGTCTAGTTACGCGGAATTTAAAGCCAGTGCTAAACCAGTGCACGTACTTTCGATGGTTTATAGCCAGATTTTCAATAAGATTTAGTTGAACTTACGAGTTTCACAGTGAGTTCCTGAGTATTTATGGGAGCAATGACAAATATTGTTTGGCGAGCATCGACCTCCATTAAGACATCCCGGACTGCACGCCACTAAAAGAATGTGTCAAAAGATATAATTTTAAAGCAAATAAGAAACGACGGCGCACAAAAAGGTAATAGGCATCAAAAAAGAAATGTTTTATGGTAGAGACTAATATAATATATAATGAGAATGAAAACTGCATGAAACTGTACAAAGAACGCTAAAGAGGTCTGCGCCTACAACAGTAAACGGGCACGAATTCAGAGCAGTCGAGGTTGACAAATTTTGCGCTGTTGATTGGAAATACCGTGAAAAATTTTTTGCTTAAGCCAAAGTCCTTGAAACGTTTTGCTCAAAGATTTGGAATGTAACTTTCCGTTTCCTCCGCTGCTTCCTGATACTGTAAATAAATTGAATATGGGCCAAAGTTCGAGAAGATATTTAAACTGTTTCCTAAAGTGATTGGTTTAGACAAGTAGTCTACATGCAATCAAAGTTAAACCGCACGTTTTTATAGGGAATTAGTATTTAGTCTAAATGGCATTGAAGTTAAGCTCTTTAAAAACACAGCTGGAATAGCAAAAATCAAGACAATTTAATTAGATCTTGTTAATTGCGTCGGGTGAAGAAATTCCATCCGCCATCTTGGATGAAAACTTTCAATGTTGCATATTTTGTGTTAAAATGAAAAATAGTAAACTGCAGCTAGTATTAAATTTATTCATTTTGGTTGCATGTCAAACGTAAATTGCATGCTGTATAGTGCATAAAACGTTTTTGTGCATTCTATATTGTGTGTTATGCCACACTGTGGCAATATTTGAAAAGCCAACAAACATCGTCCACTAATTTGTGTCTTCCCTTCAGGCTCAGTCTTCACTTTATCAATTTCATTGAGTCGTACTTTTGATTTACAGAAAGCAACACACAATAAATTGATAGTTTCATGTTGTGCTGTCGCCATTGTGTTATTGCTCATACTCAGATGGACTTTTATGGCATTGTATTATCTGCCAGACTTCGAACGTAAAATTCTGAAGGTTTGCTGACGGTGTAAAATAAGGAAATTTCTTGCTTTCGTGACGACTGGTTCATTTCTACCAATGCAGTGTTGCTGATCTTTCCGGATTTAAAGTCAATTAGCAAGAAGACCAAAAAGTCATAATTCATCCGTTCATTCCTTCCTTTTATGTATCAAGAAGTTTAAATTTGATTTAAATTCCTGTGTTCTGAACAATAATTGTTTCTTTTCGAACGTCAGAACGCTAATTGCTGAAAGCAGGAAAAAGGTATAATAATTACTGTACGTTTCATCGTCACTTAATTGAAATTATTCCATATTGGTGTACCATTTATGTTACGTGCATTGTGTGAGATTGTTGACTTCATATGTAGGATAGTCAAAAGAAAAATCGTGTTTGTGGTCGTGGGTTATACCTTGTTGAGACCTAATCAAATCAGAAAAATGAGAGGCAGGGTAAGTGTCGAACCAAATTCTGACAAATTCTCAGTGATAAGACTGGTTTGCGCGGACGAATTCACAAATTATTGTTATAACAGTTGCATTGACCGAGACAATAAAAGCGTGTATTTCTGGATTTGCAACGAAATACGACCCCACAAGCTTGTATGTCTTTAAGACTGAATTATCCTCACTGCATAAACTAATAAAGACATATTGTGTTACCAGAACGGTACATTTTGTTAAAGTTCTTTGTTCGTCATGCTATAGGATCTGTGTCACTATATACAGAGACAATCTGGCATTTGTCAGATTAAAGCTACATTTTTGCCTCAGGCCTAGCATTGCCACGCATTCGATCAGCTTTCAAGGTAGATTCTATCAGCGCTGACTTAGCAGTTTTTGTAAGGCGAAGCTCAATGCAACAAAAAGTAATTCCTCAGTATAAAAAGTGTGAGCAATGAGCATTAAGGTTGAATTTCACAGGTATAACTTCAACACATTTTGTTGTAATTTTTTTTAAGAATGCGTTCGATTCGCATGTTTTTTGCGTCACCTTTGTTATGTACCTGTTTCTTCTGCTCTACCAATGTAACTATAAATGTTTTCATTGCGAAACGGTATCCAAAACATTCATAAACAGCTAGCGCTCATTTTTTTATAGTGCATATATTAAGATCCAACTCCTCCTGCGGGATCTTATTTTCTTTGTGAACTAAATCATAGCCTCGTTTTGAACCCGATTCTCGATTGGATGTTTGTGATGACAACAGACCATTGTCTTTTTGCTTGAAGTATTTTATGCATGAATAATGTTAAAATATATATTCGTGCTTTAAGAGCAAAGCTAAGTCAAAAATCGTTCAGATATTTGATAAATATCCTTTGGTTGATGCACATTGAGAACTAGTTAAATAAGTAAGGATTGAAAGCTGGCGGATGATATTGTTTTTTGAACAGACTTGCGGACCTCGTTCTCTTTATAATAATCTTATGTTATGGTATGAAAACATTGAAAATTGGATTTTCCACAGGAAATATTTCATGATTTGCTCACACACATTTGTGCGAACTTTGCTTTTTTAAGAACACGTCATTTCTCAGCCTCAGGGCACCTGGCTCATTTTGTCACGGTACAAAGATAGTTCTTATCAAAGTATGACAATTGTCACTATGTTACATGGAGGTATAAATCATCGAATATGATCAAGTATAATAGTTATGTTGCCATTGTAAGCACATTGGGGCGGCTAGAAGTGGATGTATACGCCATATTTGACAGTCTTACAGTGTACAATGATTTGATGAGTGGACTATGGATGATTCCCATGACATGCAAAGTTTCAAGGAGGTAATCGTTGCAAGTAAGTGATTATACTGATTAGTGATAAATAGTATATCTGTGCACAACTTTACTATTTAAACAATATATATTTGGTGCTAAACCGTTGATGAATTAAGTATAGTTCGTGCTGCCATCCTATATGGTACATCCTCCATTCACTTATAATGGTTTTGACAATTTAAAGGGTATATTGGATTGTATTAAATATAGTTCTACGTTTTAAATTTAGCTTATTGTCATCCAGTGTGATGTTCGTTCTTTTGTTTTTCATTCCATTGTAGCAATTTTATTGCTCAATAGTTCGGAGGACGAATATTCAATAAAGACAATCCAGTAATGAAATTGTGTTATAGCGACCATTCTAATTCATTTTGCACTATGACATGCATATATATAACTGGTTGAACTCTAGGAAATCAACTTTAGGCCGGCAAGCTAGTGAAGAAGTAGCAAAGATATTGCAAAACTGCTTTGGACTGTATAGGAAATACAAAATGAGACGGTAAAATGGTCTGTACTAGCGAGCAGTGGGCTCTTGTCATGAATCTATGTGGAAATGAAAAATATTTTGTGCGTCTGTTAGACCAGCTCAGCTAGTATCCAGGAAGACCTCGGCCATTTTACTCGGCAGACAGTCAGCATTGCAGGCACTAAATAAATGACGTCAAGAAGTGTGCCTGCAGACCTTGTCATGAGGGATCTGGTGCCTAAGTTGGTATGCCCATCGTTGGTTGTGGCAGTACTGCTTCAATCCGGTACCACTTCAATTTTCTTTTCAGTCATGTATGAAACGCTAACGATTTTGTTGTATTGCTTGGTTTTTTCGATCGTGTCAAGTTATACAGAGTGTGTTTTTGTACCCTCTTGCACTTTGGTAGTGGGTGCTACCTTAACATTTATTACGTGTCTGTGCATTATGCCCTGGCCATCTTGTAATTTACAATACAACTTCTTCACCAGACATTGAATGTATAGCGTTCTAGAGTAGGAAAGAGTATTTTATTATTTTGCTTCGTTTTAGACCTACTTACTTCTATACATATACTTATTTCAATAGTATTAAAAGTTCAAATGTCTGTCTTTTGTTTTAACAAGACGACGTTATATAACTTAACTACCGTTAAATTCAGCGTTAGTGCACGCAATTGCAACATTGTTCTTTAATAAGATATATTATTTAATATGTTGCTTTTTCTAATCATCTATGATCTCTCTAATTTTAACTCGATATTATTTTGCTTCGTAAACGAAGCTAATTATACGAAATAAGGTGTCTATATGTTTCTGATGTTGAGCTGCCATCGGGTCAGATCACTGAGGTTAGAGCTAAAAATGAAATAGAACGAAGCTAATTTAGGTGAGTATAATCACCAAATATGAAGTTGATGAAGGCCAGAGGAAACACTAAGCTGTTTTGACAGGTGTGCTACCCTCTTAACTTCGACCCAGCCAAGACGTGGGAACGAGGCTGACTCCGTTTGATGGTGGGGCCTAATTGTCACATGACTCAAGTCATTGGAATCAAGTTTGTTGAAAGGATAATGTTGTTTTCCGATAAGAAATACGGAATCTGTAACTTTGTAATTGTCGTAATTTTATATTTCAAAATTCGCGTTTACTAGATATGAATAGATTCATCGCTGTGCATAAAGTTTGGTTTCGCACTTAGTGAGTTAAGATCAGTCCTACATCATCAGAAAACGTGGCAATACTTTAGAACTCCACCTTTAATAGCTTTCCAGACACTTTTCAGTGCCATGATTAAATATCAACAAACGTGATCGATTGACAACTATTATACAACCCATGGAGTAGATTAGCGTTCGAATACAAAAGTGATCATTTAGCTTGTGATTCGTTATACTGCACTGTTATAATCAACCAATGAGAACACTCCATCATCGTTTGTTTATCGATAATGATGTTTATAATCTTCGACACTTGATCATTTTTCATTTAGTCAAATAATCTGACGCTAATCCTATTGGGTGACTTGTATATTTCAGGCTCTACAAGACCTAGTGAAGCTTCAGATTACAAACTTATGCTTCCCTTCTTTTGCCCCATTTAGTTATCTTAAATTTAACGATCCCGTTACTATACATAGCTAGCTCATATGAAACATGAACAATGGGAAATATTTTCTGTATGTAGAGTTGAAAAAGCGTAAAAGTTGCATCTTGTACTGTGTATTGTATTCACTCTGCTGGCGCGCTTGCCGTTTCATTTCAATACATAGTATTTCTCGTTTGTCGTTTCGACTTCAGCATCCGTTTTCAGATTAAATTATTTATCGTGCATGTGTTGCTGTGAAACCGCACGTCGTAGCTGGAAAATACTGCAGTACATTGTGAGCATGAGGTGAATCACATTACCTTCATATTTTATGCGTAGTGATGCAAACGATACAACACGTGTGCGCTAGTAAACAAAACCTCCATTTCTTTTAAAGAAAAATTGACGCTAACAATGCAACAATTGCCTTAAAATGTTATAAAATGTTGCACTGAGTGACAGCTTTTGTGAGTAGTACAGACGGCGGAGGTTCGCAGTCTCCCCAAATGGCTGTCAATCGATATGGTTGTATTTATGACAACGTTTCATAATCATTTTCATTGGGGGATGGATTCTTTGATGGGGGAGTCCTGGGGTGGGTACGGCGGGAAATGTTTTGAATTTCGACACTATGTTAAGGCTTTCGAAAGCTCTTTAAATCCTAATCGTACATGATTGAGATGTGGTAAAAAAAATGTGGTAAAAGATGGGGGGACAATGACATACTTGTCCCCTAAAAACAAAAACTTGGGGGACGTGTTTCCCCCATCCCCTCAGGATTGACGCCCTTGTCATGCCAGATGACGAAGAGAATTGTAATTGGTCGAGTTTTCGATAGTTTGGCGATAAACTATCAATATTTTGAGGATGGGTTGTTGTTCAAAAGCAAATGGTTTTTCAGTCCTCTCCTTTCAGATTCTGTTTCGATGCAAATGCTGTTGACTACTCCAAAATGATGCAGATATGATGAAAGCGAGTTATGAAAAGATTCAAAGATACTTTAGAATCACTGGACGCAGCAAATCCTATTACCCAACTGATCCTAAAAGACCTGAAACGACATTTGCTGTCAACGCTGCAAAACGCAAGAATGCATCTGGCTGTGGCCTCATTTTCGCGCTCGTACACGATCCATAGAAAACCCGTACTTGTACTTCACAGATCTCTTCAGGGTTGCCTGAGAAGGACACCATACAACCCTGGCCATCACTAAATTTCCTTAAACCTGCACTATAGTCTTCGCATTGCTTTGTTATTTTTTGGCTATTATTGTCCTACAAAAATCAATTGTTTGTGCCTACTGTTTTAGCTAAATTGTCAATGTGGCAACAAGCAAAAAAGAATACAGTTCGGATGTCTTATCATAATTCGTCGGTGATATCTTGCAGGCTTCAGTGTTGGGAGCAATTGACAAGTAAATGTTGTTACCACTTGGACTTATTTTATTCATTAACGGTTGCTGACCATGGATCATAGAACGACGAATTGAAGAGCATCCCCGACGAATTACGATATACGAAAACTAGGCTTAAAACTTTTCAAGTTTTTCTGCGTTCCAAGGACATTTTAGTGTTCATTCTTCACATTTTTATTCTTCACATTTTTATTGCTGCAACTTACCGTTTTGACAATATGTGCCGCTGGTTTTGTTTGGACATGAGCAGCGATTGGGGAAACGACATTGTCCACCGTTTTCACATTTTGGATGGCAAATTGCTGAAATTGAAAAGGTAATGTCTTCACCTTATGGTTCATCGAAAAAAAAGATATAGCCAAGCAATATTTACTGTAGAGTTTTATAGGTTGATAGTAATACTTTATACAGTATAAAATTAGTAAGATTTCCTTTCGAGAACATAGCATAATATGTTTTGGAGACATTTCTGTTCTCTACGAGGTCGGCCACTTCAGTGAGGTGAGGTGGATTCTTTCCTGTCTAATGTTACTGCAGGGAGTTAACGGATTGCCTGAAGAAAGCCGGACGTGTTATATAATTAACGGTAGGGTTTAAACCAACTAGGCTACTTTTTTATTCTAAACTATTTGCATCCGCATTGAGCTTTTTGATGATAGCCACAGTAAAGACCTTACCAATGTTGCATGTATCTCCAGTCCAGCCAGATTTACAATTACATTTGTTGTTATCATAACACACTCCACCATTCAAGCAAGGTTTCTTGCACACGGCTAAAGAGGAAAAGTACTTGGCGGTAATTCAAGGCCGCACTAATTGAATGCGGTGGTAGTTTGTGGAAGAATTGAGACGAACTAACAAAGCACCACTGATGCTCAAAAGATGGCAACAAGAACGGACCTAGAGGCAATGTGCTGTTTGCGTCCAAGCTAAACAAGATCAGTGTATATAACATCACTCCTGCCGAAACTGAAAGCTAGCGTTAGATTGAAATCAATGGTCAGTTATTACTGTTCAGTCAAAATTGTTTTTTTAGTCAAATGTCTCTAGGACGCTACTCATTCCTATCGGAAATGTAAAAACAAAAGGGGCGTTTAGTTTTGACACTTCCGACCCTATTTTGGCATCTGTATGAAAGTATTCATATCTGGCGAATCCCAGAGTTAATCGGAAATGTTCAAATTCACACTTTGAGAAGATGGGAAAAGTTGTATCTTTATTGAAACTTACATGAAGTAAGAGCAGGGATACAAAATGGCGGATGTTTTAAAAGTTCAAACGCCAAAATTTTTGAAATCAAAGTTGATGGTGGACTGTTTTATCGTGTTCAAATGTTTCGCACATTAAGAGATAAAAGGATCATTCTACTTGTGAAGCGAGTGTCGGACAGTCGCATCTAGTGGGTAAGTTTTCCAGCTTTTTGCCTGAATAGACGTGGGCAAGTTATGTATGTTGAATTGTTTTTAGTATTGTGTAGAAGTAGTAATGAATCCCTGCACAGGCAAGTTTTTTCAGAGTTATAAAAAATAAGAAAACCAAAAGACTCTTTGACTGAAAATTTCTTGTTGTTAATGCTAAGTGCTTAATGCTAAAAGTTATGCTAAGTGTTAATGCTTAGTGCCAAGAATATCAACCAGTGATCTTTGCAGCATAGCTAGTACATATTGACAACATTGATCAGTCAGTGTCTAATAGTTTGAAATGAATGCATATTATAAAATGTTAGATCTATGCTTACAACAGTAATATAATTTGCTTGCAATCATATATGCAAATAAAATATTTAGGTACACATCAACTGTCTAGAAGTGTCGTTATGACATCATAGCAACGGTCTGCTAAATAAAACATTTTATAATTTAAGTAACTTAAATAGATATATATGTATAGAATTGCATAGTGTAAAAATAAAGAATTAATCACCATATTGGCATCTGTCTCCAGAATATCCTTTTCTACAGCGACAAACATTTGGCATGATGCAAACGCCCTTGTTTAGACAAGATGGTCGACATGAGGCTAGAAGTGTTGGAAGATTGTTCTAAGTATCGGCTATGAACGTCTATAAATTAGCTCAACTTGAACGTTGATTTTCTCTTTAAAAAGTCATTTGATAAGTTTGGTGTTTGTCATGTATGATATATTAATACAAAATGTCTTACGTTTGCAAAGCGGTGGCCGGTGTCCAGGTCTGCATTTACACACTCCAGGTTTTACACATTCCCCTCCGTAGAGACATTTAGGAAAACACGTCACTAAAGTGAGACATAAAAATTAGTTCACGCAAGGCATTATTTTAGTTTTACAAGTAAAATCATTCAGCATCATTTCAACCGAACCTTTTTCACAATATTGTCCAGAGAAACCCTTCGGACATTTGCAGGTTCCTTTGAATGTCAAACATCGACCTCCATTTTTGCATCTCCGTCGACACGACGCCGCTAAATCATAAATAACAAGTTGTGTTTGAAACAAATTACCAAACTTTATATGTACTGCAGTACATTTCTCATATTCAAGAAATTCTTGTAATGCCTTGTTTTGAAAATTGCTAAAACATCTCGCAAACCTTTTTTCGACTCGCAGTAAGGACCATGGTAATTCTTCTTGCATTTGCATTTATTTCTGGACGTACAAACTCCATTCCGGCATCGTTTCTGACAGTTGACTAGAAAAATACATCGAAGAAGTATAGTCAAGGAACAAAGTCTTTGGCCACCGTAATGAGGGCCACCATTGTTGTAAACTTTGTGCATACAAAGGAGAGAAAGCGTAAACATAGCCAAAAGATGGAACGAAGACTTTGTCATAGTCTCCCAACCATGTCTCTACTAACCATGCATTTAAGAGTATGTTTCTAACATACCAGGACAAGGTTTGTTGTTGTCACATGTCTCTTCTTCTTTTTCTTGTAATATATTCTTGCATGCTTCTGGTGACGTACTCCAGTATTCTGCTTTGCACATTTTCACTCGACGTCGTGTTCCTCCTGTGCCACAACTTTTAGAACAAGGAGTCCATGAAGACCAGGCCCACTGTACTACGTCTAGAAATATTTCGCAGGCTATACACCTTGCATTTATATTTGTAAAGAACTCAAGCCTCGCAAGAGATGTATGCTGTGCATGTACAATATGTGTATTTAAAACCAAGCAGACTTATATGAGTTGGCAGTCGGGGAAGAATTGAGAAACATTTAAAAAATAAACCTGCATAGTGTTAAGTAAAATCTGTAGTAACTGTTCATGAACGGGAGATATTTTATCGTGTTTTTGTTGAAATGCTTGTTCACTTACAGGAACAATGTTTAAGAATTTGATAATCGTGTTTTACAAGATTCATGTCTAAATCATTATTTCAGGCGAAAAAATCGTTTTAAAATTTACTTGGTTGTATTCCTGATCCTGATTCTGTTTCCTGAAAATAAAAACAAATTGTACACAATTATTTGAGTCCTTTGCATGATTCTGATCATAGGTGAGCTGCGTTTTCTTCATGGATAACTTCGTACGCAAGCTATATGAAACTATTCTTATTGTATTTGTACATTATCTCCAATTTCATGAGCCAAATTGCTTTTGTACAGCAAAATATTTATTTAGTAAAACAGGCGGTCAGCTCTCCTTGGGGTTCTGACGTCATAGAAGTGAGGGATAAGTGTATAAGTCTATACATTCGTAAACGTAAGCCTGTTTATTCGGCAATGATAGTTCAAATAATCTGCAATTAGTTTTATAATCTGGGAGCATTATATTCTTTAGCTAAGGTGACAAATGATATCCTGTATCCTGTTGTTTTCATCACAACGTGTATGCCGAGAATCAGCCTCATGATTTCACCATCTTAGTATGTTTGTTGCATCTGTGTAGGATGTTTGATGTACAACATATTGCAATATCAAACTTACTATAGACACATACACTCATGAATTTGCGTAGAATTCTCTAAATACTCTTTAATATCATCAGTTAACCGTCGTCAGTGGATCGTACTTACGTAAAGGTCTTTGAACACGCATTGTTTTTGACCAGCATTCGCGTCATCCGATAAAGATAGCTCTCTAATGTAAAACTAAAAAATGTGTACAACATTTAGAGTACGGACATGCAGCATAAATTGCAGAAAAAAAAGATTTTATTAAACCGTAAAACTTCCGAAGCATGCAGATATTTGAATAATATAGCTCTAGTATACTGCTGTGAATCGTCGTCCAAATTCCTACCTCAATCTTCTTATTGATTTCTTTTGGTGGATTAGTCTTAGCACTCAGATAGATATTTCCATTACGATCCACATGATCAGCAATACCCTGAGTAATGTTCTGAGTTCCAATACGTTCACAATCAAGATAAAATGAAACAAGACCATCTCCAACACTGAACGCAAACTGATGCCATTTTTTATCAATAACTTCGACATTAAACGCATGGAAACGATTTCTTTTCCCAGCTTGAGCGTATTCTAGTGCTACGGACGTCTTGCTTACTTTTATTCCAATCTGTAGTCTGTCGTTAGAGTCATAGAAGCTGACTAAGTAGCCTCCAGAGTAGTCGACGTATTTTGCCGCAGCGAACATCGTGAAATGTCTTGGAAATTGGTTCCAAAATATCTTATGAATTGGAACAGACAGATTTCCCAAACTGTTAATTTTTAAATCGTCTGCTTCTGGCGTGGAAAGACTTCGAGAATTTCGTCTTCCTACGAAATACTCCAATAAGTTTGTCCAACCTTTAAGAAACAAAAGTAATTCTTTGACGTGAAAACAAGATCTGTAACGTTATGCCCTGTGTTGTACAATAAATTAATGCTTTACTAACGATCCTGATTCCTCGATGGCGAAAAAGTGGCTGATATGTATGTCCAGAAATTCATTTTTTCTAGTGCGTTCTGTTTGTATAAAGATAAATTTTACAGTTTAGTGTGCGATGAAAACTTGAAAACCCGAATGATTTGGTATCAAGAAGTACAAACAAGCATCTTTGGTAAGCAACAATTACTGGATCTTACTGAGCGGTTCTCGACGCGCGGCACGAGACTCGTGGGTACAAGATACTCGCAGTTAGGGGCGGAAATACGGTTTTTAGAATCAGAGGATATCACGTGCTTTCGAAAACTTGGACTTTTCTAATGCCGACCAGACATCTTTTATAAGCGTGTCATGCTAACAACATGTGTTTTTCATCTCAGTTTGATGATTCGGTATTTGTAGTAGAATCGTAAAAAGTTGTTGGCCTCTGTGACGAGCCAGTCCGTGGGGTCTAGATGCACGTGCACACAGTGTGATTTGGCAGCGGTAAAAAGCAGCTATGGGCGTTCGACACTACGCGTGCTGGCTACAAGTCTAGAGATCACATCCATGTTCAATTTAATTGCCACAAAATACGTCGCATATCTCTGCAAATTTATGAACCCACGCGCATAGTAATCAAATAAACATGTACATTTTTGCAACCGGAATATGGGGGCATCGGGCGACAAAATTCAGTAATTATCCCTATAGGATGCAAAGAATATTAGATTTACGTTCTCTGTGTTTGAGGCCACAGTTGCTCTCCCTTTGTGATGACTATGTGTCCCTAGTATTTGTTTTGTCCCTAATAACTGTTTCGCCTCATGAAGTGTGTAGGATGACGTCATAATTCTAACAAATGTTGAAATGTACGGTAGAATTTCGTGATAAGTAAGTGAACGATCAAAAATTATGTTTTTTAACAAAAAAACGGTACGGCATCTCTTCTTAACTTTATTGCTTCCCATATTGAAGTGATTATGGACCAAAAAACCAAACTATTTAGAGAAGAGTTATTGACCACCCCCTAAAAAAATAGGCACGCATAGCGTACATCTGGGTAGCCTCAGCAACGACTAAGCTAGGCAATGCAATTACGTTCCAGCAGCCATTCTCAATAACGCCCATAATAACTGACTTCCATAAAACTATTTGAAACTATGTTGAAGATCATGATTTCTAGCACTTTTCATAAATTGTGGATGATGTTCACGTGTTTTCAGAATAGTCAATGCGAAGGACAGTTCAATAATTGATGGCGGACTGGGTAATATGGGAATAAACTGCAAATGGCTGTAAAATAAGTTTCTTTGCCTTTATCAGACAGCAATACTCCTGAGCCTTGACCTCACAAGGTCAAACAACCATCTCATATCATTTTGAAATGTCTGTGTCTGTTATGTGTAGCCTACTAAGAACCGACTTAGTAGGTCGTTCTCAATCTCTTTCGCATTAAAAAGTAGGTAGTTTTTAGGCTTCTGCGCAACAAAAAGTAGGTTGTTTAGGTTATTAATCTTTGACTCTTCTGCAACAGCAGAAGCTCTCATGCAGTATCCACATGCTTCACATTCCAAATGTCGCATAAGTAAGATTACGTACACTAAGTAAAATACATTAATGCTAAAGAAATCATATCGCATTTTGTGTTGAGTACAATTCTGTTTTATTGCTTAAAGTTTGTTCACTCTATTCTAGCAAGTGCATCAAAGTTTAATTTCCGATATTGTCCGAAAATTATCCGAGCGCGTGATCGCCACTTACTCGGTCAAGTCGACGATTGCTGAAGGTGTGGACATTTAGCCATTACATTTGGACACTTTTGAGCTTTAACATTGTGGTTTGCCGCGCATGCGGGCAGCTACCCACAAAAACGGGATGTGTAGTTGCGTGAAAAATCCCTCTTCAAAAAGTGTTATATCATTTCATAGTTTGGAGCCTCTCCTCACATAAGTGCAGAAGCACGTTTTTCTGGATGGAACTGAGTTCCTTATGCACATCCAAAAAACAGATTAGTTTTAAGTTATTCATTGCTGTACTATTGTGGCAGCAAGTTAATGAGTCATTATCAATCACCAATTACTGCACTTGTATGATAACATTGAACCTGATCATAACAGCACAGGATCTATGCTGGTTGAAAAATGAAATTAATGAACACGCGTTTGTTATCGTCGGGAGTTAAAAGGTAACAACGAAAAGTTTCAATAAAAATTTATAGAGACAGCAACTTTCTTGGTCGTACATTTTGAGCACTATAGTTGGTTCTTTTGGAAATTCAATATTTTATGACATAGAAAAAATATTTCACAACAGTGCAACGTCCGGCAATAGTTTTGAGACCTCAACTGTCACCATATTGAACTCATTAAGCAATTATTTTTTGGTAATGAGTCGTGCGGTTTTCTCTGCGCGATACCACGCTCATGTATTCAGAAACATTTTAATGCGCATATTTTTGCCCGTATTCATAAATTATTTTGCAATCACACAATCATTGGAAATTAATCGCTCTTAAACGAAACCGTTTTTTCCTGCATACCATTTGGCGACGCTGTGTTAGATTGAATTCCACATTTCCACTTATTTACATCAGAAGTATTCTGTCGTTTATTTTCGATGATCTTTTCTTTATTTTTATCGGGTTGAATTTTATAATTTAAAACTCTACTGTATCGTGCTTGGATGAGTAAACGTAATATATACCTTCGCATTCATAATCATTGCAGACACGTGTTGCAGTTGCATCGCCTTCACAATTCCCCGTCATGCATTTCCTCGTTCTCTTTTGCGATCCGCGCTCACAGGAGACTGAGCACGAGGACCAGTCTGACCATGGACGCCATCCTGGAAAAAATATTGCATTTACTTGAGAGTTTAAAAACTTTGTAGATAAAATGACATCATTTTGATGTTATTCTATTCAATCGTTGTGAGAAAGTATTATTACAGCGCAGATCATTATACTATTCATGATAATATCCACGCTAAGTTCCAGTGATGATACTAAGCAGTCATATTTCCTCTAATATACTCAAGGTAGACGCCAAATAGTGATGAGAGTTACTCTATTCACGGCTTGCTTTCGTCTGTGTTTATGTCTAGCAGCTTAACCTAGCTGCGCACGAGTTCTCGCGCTTAAACCGTCTCTGACGTTACAGGTGAACATGAGATAACAAAGAGTTGTATAGTTTTGACCTATCAAAAACATTCTCTTTAATTTTTTCATTTGAAAAACCCAACCGAAGCTGAATGAGAGAGACTTGCGTTTGAACAATTAATTTAGATCATGACTGATTGGAAGTCAAAATCCTCTTTAATGACGTCTTGTCACTTCCTCAACGTACGCTTAAATGATGCCAGGGATTTTGTGAAGCAAATATTTCCTTATCATTTTGTAGGGAAGATTTAAGTAATTGCCAGAAAAAGATCTAGAGCAAACGATGCACGTAGCTACATCTTACACGTTGCCAAAACTTTGTTGTAAAAATTGATCTACAAAGATGGGAAAAAGTATTTGTTTTCAGTTTTAAGTTATTCTTCTCACATCATGGCATGGAAGATATCCATCACTGAATGTGATGTAAAATAGTTTTATAAACAGTTGAAGAAAAGATTGTTAAATTTCTACTTGTTGATTCAGGAATGACAGTTTTCAAATGTGTTCGTTCTGAGACCAAATGACTGCGGAGATAACCTTGCAATATATTTCCGCTAGCTTGATTTATTGTCTGACAAAACTGGCAACAATGTTAAGAAGCTGTGAACGCATATGTTGTTTGTACAGGAAGATTGGGAATAGTTTTGCTTGCGCGGGCGCCAGTGTAAGGGACAAACACTGTAATATCCCCATGTTTCAAGCACGAATATACTTCCACTCCAGTTCTAGCCTTGCTACAGTTAATTCGGCTCCATTCAATGGAAGACTGACACATGTATGCATACAATTCGTAAAATTATTGAGTTAGTGTTGTTGACAATATGGTTTTGACCATTTCATCTGTATTGAAAATTACTTTTCCGCCATATTGATGAATGAACATGGCCTTCCGTCGTTATATTGATTTATGTTTGCCGAAGATGGAGAGATTAGAATATGTTTGATTCACACACAATTTTTGAAATAACAAAAAATACTTGTTGAGCTGTTTAGGATGATTATGATAGTTAGTTCAACAGATACATGCTTCATAAATCACTAGTATGTATATAGGTAGGTATATTGTAGCTTTAGCACTAAAATGTGACGTTGCTTTCACCATTGTATCCCAGTATGCACCTGCTTGATTTCTCTGTGACTCTGTCACGTGACGTCATAGCTGGCTGGTAATAAAGTAATTAACACTGGTTTTCCTTTTGTCGCAATTGTCATAAAGATAGAGTCACGATCTTTCTAAGCAGGCGAATTACAACTGCTTTCAAATACTTATTAGTAAAGCGATAATTATTACATGATATGTTCTCTATGAGATTTACTGCTAAGAAAATTTAATATTTTGGCATTTGAGGGGGAGAATCGGGCCTCTTCGTACACGACAATTACGACTACATGGAAACCAGCCATTATCTTTCATCCACAAGGCTGCAAAAAATGTACCAAAAGCAAGAGTTTGTATGGAAATTGTGTGTGCACGTGTGTAAACGTTTTGAAGTAGCTCGTAAACTATGTCACCGTATATAGGCTATAGGATTGAGATGTTGAGAAATGTTGCTTCAGTCAAGAGTTAAGCATTTATTATGACGCATAATGTCCTTTTTTGACAGTTAATCCGGAATATAACGTCAAAACAACTCCAAAAGATTTTTATATTATATTTTAAAATTTTAGCATCGTTCTTCTCGTTCATCTGCTCACTTCCACTTTTCAATTAATACAATTTTTGTCTTTGGTGAAAGATTGATTTTTTTGCTCAGCCTTAGGGTCGATCATGCATCTAAACTTAGCAATCAATTTACACTGACGGTCATTAAGTGGACATTCATGCAGAGTGACAACTTTGAGTCTGCCTATCTCGCATGCAACGCCATCACGGGTGGTTTGAACTATGGTCATAAAAATAGGCACGCTTACGTGCATGTTTCTGCGCATGACCTGTGCTAAGAAACAGAACAGCGTATTTAATACTGCCAAAGTAATATGTGTTTTGCCATAGTTGTCAACTTTTGTATTGAACTTGTCGAAAAAAGGCCTATTGTTTGTGCTGATATTACAAGGGGAAAACTCCAAATATCGTATAGTCACACGTATCGTTTGATCAGATGAAAGAACAGGGGTCTAGATTATATTTCAACTCAAACACCTCCTTGAAGTCGTGAGCTCAGCAGGCTTAAGTAAACTTGAAGTGATCACGACACAGATGCATGGCGAGCTCATTGTATGATGTGAAGAAAAATTTAGTTTATAAAACATCAGTGGTTTCTTTTAGTAGCTAGGGTGGAAATCAGTTCTATTATTTTTCACTCGGTAGATTCGTCTTGAGAAATAGCTCTAGGTATTGGTAGCCTGCGACCACACTGGAGTTTTATCTTTCATTTTTTCACATGAGTCACGTTTCTATCTTCTGATCTGGAAGACTGATCGTTTCAGATAAATGCATGAAATCTGTGGGAATACGTCGACGTCAAATCAGACTGCACGTTATCTCGAATTAAGTAAGCTATCTGACGCATCTTGCTAAGGGGTGCGCTGTTTGATGACAATCTCTGAAATATTCAAAAAGTTCGTTCTGCGTACACTTTCTATTTTCTTTTGACTTTGAAATCCACCATGTAGTTAAGCTAAATTGTTGCTGATTCATGGTTGACGAAATTGCAATCGTCTTTTGTCTGAGGCGGCTTGTTATCGAGTATAGGATGATTTGAAATATTCATCGAATTCGACAGATTTGAATGTAAGCTACGTAAATTTTTTTTAAAATTGCTGCTGAGTGTCGCATATCCTGTTTTCAGTACTACACTTCTCATCCTTTAGCTACTTGTTCTGGTAAATCGAGTTTGTTCATTGGTACTGACTTTTATTTATTTTGAAGCAAATGCATTTAAAGTTGTTTGAAACAAGACTATAATAATAAGTCAATGAAACACCCTGATTAGCCATAGCTGCGGAGAACTATTCGTGTACGCAGTAGATGCAGCTATGTAAATTTAACTTTGACCAAGAAAATGACGAAGACTAGTAGCTAGTAGGGTCCAGGCCATGCAAGGTCTTCTGTCATGTATTTACATGCGCATGTTATTGGTGGGTTCCACCCTGGTAATCCAGAATGGTAAGCAATATAGGAGGTAGTTCAAACAAATTCCGTACGGTGATTGTAAATAGAGTGAGACGATTGAAAAGAAGAAAAACTGTGTTCTAGGAAGGAAACAATTAATTCACGAAAAAATATCCAAACATTTTAGCACGAAATGAAATGAAATCGTAAAACCAAAACGAATTTTTTACATCTTTGTATGTCAAGTGGTTCTAATAATTTGTATCATGTGGTCGGGCTGTAGACCGCTGAGTTGGACGTGCGTGGGTATTAAGCGGCCAATAATCATTAATCCAAAGCATTTCTATGTTTAATAGGCTGCTTTTAGCCCAAAACATAGCTGAAATATTGCTAAGGTACCAGTTGTGTAATTTTGCGCATTGATCGACTGGTCTTTAGTTTGTTTTTGTTAAACACCAACCACGTTACATGCCGACACGAAGTCAAATATTTCAGCTCAGTACTGATAAGCAGCCTTTTGATAATGCGAAACATACATATTTCCGTCTTTCAAATTACTGCGAGTGTTTAAAATATTTTAAAACTTTTGTGGTGTATAGTACTGATTCCTGCAGGAATGTACATCATTAAATGTGCAATAGTGCAGGAATTGTACACTTCAGAAACTTGCTTATATCGAAAGAATGTTGATCATGTTTACGTTTACACTAATGTGAAACGACTTTAGAATTGTGCTGAATGAAAGTACATCTCCAATATGTTTTGACGCTGCCATTACATTAGCGACATTCATGCTGTGAGCTGACCCTACCTTGTTCAGTTTTGTTCATATTTTACAGTTGTTCTATAGTTTTCCGTGCAGCTTTAATGAAACCAGATGTCATGCGAGGCTAGAGATTGGCAGATGAAGCGACAAAACGATTGAGATAAAACCTTATCATAAACGGATCTTCAAAAGCTTTCGCGGTTGTTGTGACTTCTCTCCGTTGGCACGGCAGAGCAGTTTGATATCAAAGTTGCTCTATATTTAGACATTAATGGTTTAACATTTTATACACTTAGCGCAAATCAAATTCTATGTTACGGCGCGGTAAAATTAATTTTCCACTTAAGAAATGATTCATAAAGTAGTCTTCCCTCAACAGCAGATACAATTCTATTGCTGACATAAGTCACTTCATTTCTAAAGCTTTATTTAATTGCGCGTGAGCGAAGATGAGACTGTCAAACATTTGTAATCATTTGACCTCTGCTTCGTGAAACTAACACTTCTTGCCAAGCTTCGTTGTATCGCGTTTTAAAACCACATTTCTACGTTATAATTCACACAAAAATAGGCCTCGCCTAGCATTCAGAAGCGGTAAACAACGGAGGTGATTAACATAAAATGCGGAACGTTATGAGTACTCGGAACTAGCAAACAATTCCTGAAGTAACACTTCTCGAGACACAAATCTTTCTTCCGCACGAAAGAACTTTTAAAGTAAAACTTACCTAACGCTGCTAAAATCCTGTCTTGATTTTCAATGGTGGGTTCAGCCGTACCACCAAAAAGCGTGTCATAAGCGGCAATTAATGACAGACTGTTTGGTTCAAACTCGGCAAACAACACGTATGTTTCTCCTTGGTCTATCGGCGTCAGACAATCCACTGGACTGCCAAATGCCAAGATGTAGAACGTTGAATCACTATAATTTGCATAAATCTTTTCAATAATTTCCCTTCCCTTAAATATATCTAACAATTGGAAGCCTCCTGTTTTCATCTTCCTTGCAGGCACGGATTGATCGATTTTCACTTCGACTGCTTTCCCGACAGCGACCACTGCAGCTCTTCGTGCGCGGTTTTCTAAAGTCTGTGATAGTCTGTAACGATTTTCATTTATTGTCATGACACACGAGTGAACATAAGTAATGAGAAGTGTAGCGAGAAAGCCATAGTTCAACAGTTTTATTAGTTTCCTTAACATTGTTTTGATTTCCAAGCTGGTTCGCCTTCACTTGTGCGACGGACTGACTACCATCAGTTTCTGTGATGAACATGTGCGTGCATCGTAATATTTATACTCCTCGTATACATATATGTCTACTCGTAACGTTTCATCACATCAAGGATTAGGCAACTTGAGCGTGTCGTTCTTTAGTGAGCCCAAAGCGTACGTAAACTGTTGCAATATTATATCGATCTGTCAAATGCCGAACAATGCTTTAATTATCTCGCATCGTCTCGAATAGCGTTAATCGCACGCTAATTGACTGTGATTAAGTCCATTAATTAGAACAATACATTCGAATTACTTGAAGTAATCCGTTTTGAGAACACGCAGCAACTCCACTAGCGAAAGCTCTTCGAGAATTTTATGGGCGGTGAGGATTCCAAATTATTGGTTCCATGGAGTGCTGAACGTCATTCATCGCGGGTTTAAGTTACTTTGACAAAATCCGCAGCAAACAGATGGCTTGTTCTTGACCCAAGTTTTTTACATTCTTATTACACGCTTATACCCACATTCCTCTTATACCCACACGAAAGAACATCTAATCTATACACGTTGATCTTTATAAAATCCTGATCATATTCAAGGGCTGAGGTAATTCCATGCACTTGTGGCTGCAATTTACGAGGATAAACCTGATTAGTTAAAGCTTCAATGAAAACAAGCTTAAAACAAACTGAACAAATACTTGAGAGTCCAAGACACTGATATGCTTATTTTCTCTTTTTTCACTTGTTATGTTTAAAATACTTGAAGAAGTTTAAACTTTTTATGTAAAGTCTAAACATGCCACTTGCAGGTCAAAAGACGGCTGCGCGGTGATGATAGTCAGACGCCTTGCGATCTAAATTGTTTTCAGGCAAGTTTCCGCTTTGCAAAAAAATCATGTTTTGTTTCACATTTGATAACTACTTTATTGATTTGTTTTTTCAAATGTAGTATTAAAACGAAAATAGCTTCCCGTAAAACGCAAACTGGTTGCTACGGTTACTAAGGGTTGTCACGAGGTGTGTATGGTAATTTCTGGGGCATGGCCAGAGATATTTACCACAAACATATCATCTTTGAGTTTCATCATTGAGTTTGAATTATTCGATCGCTTTCTAAAAATGTACTTCATATAACAAGACTTTGCGTACTGCTGCTTGTCGAAGACGTTTTTAGTTGCGTTGCGTGCACACTTGGTTATTTTTGCCAAACGTCTTTGCATGAGATTTTTTGTGACGTCACAGTTCACTTGTATTAACTAACCACAATTTAGCCAAAACGTCGACAAGTTCGGAAAAGTTTTACGGTTTAAAGGTAATGACTGGTCCACACACTAAGGCGTTGTAATCAGATCTTTTGTTTTTCTAATCGGTACTTCGTTAAAAAAGCTTTAAAGGCGGACTGAAGTGGGGCAACACGCTCACATGATTTGCCGAAAGAAAGTGGCAATAACGGTGCAGAGGATGCGTTGCAGTTTGCAAACCAGTCTAGTTTTAAGACTTTGTTCGTTTATTTGAGCTTTTCAAAGACTTTTCAAACGAACTCTGACTGAGTTGCTTTGTGTAATTAACGGTAGCCTTCTCCAGTTTTCATGACATGACGGCTAGGCACTTTTATAAACTTAAAATATTTTTGCAAAATATTTTTGCAGTCGTCAACCCGCTGAACCATAGTCTTGGTATGTTGACCAAATAAGGAGGTTGGCCACCAACATTTGTAACTTCCAGACAAGATGAACGTAGAAATATGCACGTTGATGGTTTGACAAATGGAAACCCAAAATATGGACGTTGTTCAAAATATAGATCGTGTATGATTAGAATTGATAAAGCAAATAAGATGAAGTAGTTATTTCCGATATGCAAGAGTACATTTCCGATTTTAAAATACTGCACTACACACGCTGTAAGTTTGGTTGAATTGCGTTTGTGATAAACTTCCTAATAATGTTTGACTTTTGAGATGATGATTTTAGAAAACTTAAATTTACAGTTCAAATTCTTTAGTTTGATGATACTGAGAAGTAAACGTATCACAAAAATCACTGTTTTGTAGTAAACAAAAAACTGAAACCATGAAAAAACGTGCCTGTTAACTTTTGCGCCCGCTATCTTTGCTCTTGTCACGTGTCAAAAGTATACGATGCGTTCACGCACGGAGATGATTTTTCTATAAGCTATGTCTTCACTATTACAGTAGTCTTACTCTCTCAGAGACTCTGATCACACTGATGCGTGCATTGATAGTGCTGGGAATCACAGATGAACAAAGTTTAGTTGACAAGAATATGAGTGAATGAAGAAAACTGACAAAGCCTTCCTTGACAAAGAGATATAAGCTAGTCACACCAGATTTTAATTAAACAACTATAAACCAGCTTACGACAAGAGAACCTTGTTTCCATGTCATGACGTAGCACCTTATAAAAAAACAACAAAAACTTAACGGTAACGGACTAATACAGTACAGCAAAGAGATTATTTCATTGGAAAGAGAGGAGCTGTTTACGACTTAATCTTGTAACAAAGCATTTCCAAGCCAAGGTGACCTGAGTAACGCCTGCATACCGTAGCTTTAGTGGATGCACTACAGTACCTTTAATCTGATGAATTAACTAGAGTCTTTCACTGAAGTGACAATGGAGACACAATTCTTCATACGTTGCTATAATCACTAGCTTACGATTTTTTTTCAAAGAGCGCCGCTGAAACTTTCAAAAACTAATGCATTTAAAGAACATTTGGAATACGTGAACATACTTATGCACACACTGCATACTTTTTTGAAATTGAAATGATGCATGCACTATGGTATGTGACAAAACGAAGTTCAGAAAAACTGTATAGGAACTTCCTTTTTACATTTAAAAATGGGATCCGAGGTCAAAAAAGTCTTAGGCCGAGAGTAGTGCGGCTACGCTGCCCAGTAAAAGGTTAAGAGGACTTACACGTGCATAGTTGCATTTTTCGAGACTGCCCTTGCTCGGTCTATAAAAACGTGTGTAGACCATCTGTTTGATATCAACTATAGCTTTCAGTTTATTACACGTGTGTCATACAGACTCCAGTAAAAGTTCAAAAAGAGGCACATTGCATACCGTATATTCAGCATGCAACATAATTGTTCAGTATGTGTGAACTATTTTTCTTTTGCAGAAAGCAAAGAATTTCTGACCTATTAGTCAATTTACTCCGGTCCCGTGTGGAAAAGTGTACCGGCGAAAAAATCTTTGCCGGTCGGTATAGGTAGGCAAAAATTTCTTTTAATTAGTTTGTTCAATCCACAGAGTTCTGGTTCAGACTGTTTCATCGAGATTCAAGAAGGTCCGAATAGATTTCAAAAATAAACGTAAATCTTAATAAGGATCACTTTATTTACTTTTTTTGGACCTGCTGCATTTTCCAATCATTCATGCTCGCACGGCGGTCGTAATTGGTTTACAAAGTTTTGGCAAAAAGCTACAGACTACAAAGGGCAGTTCTTACTTTGAAATGCAGCAAAATTTGAGCGTCTGTCACCGTGCTAGCTATATTTGGTATTCATTTCTAATATTAAATCACTTCAATACATTTACGAGCTTAAAATTAGTGTATAAGGGGACATCTACCGCAGACCTGTATTATCAGATGTTTATTCTAGTGTCCAACATCTGCTATCTGGGTGGTGGAAGACAGCCTCTGGTGAATCTGTTGGCGTGCTACATTTATGTTATTCGTTTCAATGAGTTCAAAAAAGCTTCAAAACTTTTGTTTTAAGGGAACATAATTTTGATTTGCATCTTTTCAAATCATTTAATTTGTAGACCCTCAACATTTTCAACTATTGATTGACGTCACTGTTGCCATAGAAAAGGCGTATATGGCCGTACCAGTCTATTCGCCATTTTTTTTGGCACAACGTTTCAGTTAAAGCTGATTTTTTCCACTAGTTTTCCACGTTTGATTATTTTGCACAAGCCCAAAATGTAGAAAACTTTTACCAAGTCCATACATTGTGGACTAAACATGAGAAAATAAAATTTTCGTGATGCTGTTATCAATGAGTCGGTAGAGTTTGGAGAAGTTGATATCAACAATAATGATACGCCGCCCAGAAACTACAAGTATTAATTTCCGTTGTTTTAGGACCGATTTCCGTCCATAACTCGCAAATACCGTTTATATTTAAAAAGGTAAATGTTCATTTTGCTGGGGAGGTATACCACTTTTGATAGCCTATGACTCCCCGTCTGAAAGAAACAAAAAACTGGTACAAAGGGAAAGCACTGGACTTTTAATCTAGCTGTTCTGATTCTATTTGTATATCAAGTAACTTCCATTTTTTTACTTTGCTTAGCGAAAAAAATGAAGGTGATTTTTCAGTAAAACCAAAGTGATCGATGCTTCTGATTTGTTTTATTTGAAAAAAATTGGACTACTGCATTGTCACAATTAACCAATCAGAACGCGTTTTCATAGGTTCATAACGGTGAGGCTTCAAAAATTCATAACGGCGAGGCGCAAACCAAACGACAAATTGTTCAGCGTAAGTGAATCTTAGTTTTAAACGTGTTAAAGATAACAATTATGGAAGCCTTATTAAACTTGAGAATATAATTGATTAGATGAGTGATGTGATGTCGACACTAAAGTACTTTTACAGACACTTTTCTCCCGTTTTAAGATTTTAAGGAGATCAACCATGAGACTGCTACATGTTGTATCAGTTTTCGAAAAAACAAGAACGCCCTTCCGACTTTTAATTCTTTCGTCACGAAAACGTTTCGTTTACAACCACACTTTTGGTTTTGAAATTGGATTTACTGAGTTTGGGGTAATTTTCGGTAGACTGACGTTGTCGGTTGGCTCGCTGTATATATCAGCAAGAGTATCATGCATGGTTGTAATATTTGCCTGCTTAATGTTTGACTGCTGTGCGTGCACAGCATAAAGACTTAGTATCAAAGCCTGCTATAATCCTTGTCACTTCAGTGTTTATAAAATCGCCGATTATTTTAAATCCTGCAAAGATCTCAGTCATTGAAATATACGAAGATTAGAAATTTGCCGTTATTAATCATCAGACTGGAATTTCTTCATGTTTTCCGTTAAGAGTTAGAGGATTGGAAAAAGGAAGTTTTCTGGAAAAAAGTACAGTCTGGGTATACGTATTACGTAGAGTAGTAGTCTTAATCCATGTTATCCACCGACTAGGATACTTTGTCATAGAAGGAAACGCATAAAACGGCTTTGTCTTTTTCTGTTCCAATGGATATGATTTTTACTCTGTTAAAAGAATGATTTGAATATGTTTGCATGAAAGTAATGTAGCACATTTATCTAATTAATAAGTTTTTCTTTCTTGCATAGCTAAATGATTTGAACGTTAACTTTCTCCCAATTTCTACAACTCTTCCTTGCGAAGGTCAACTAGCTGTATTTCTTATTTAAAAGTAAACTTGTGAAAATCGTGAAAAGAAATGTTCTTCTTCGTCTGGACGACTTATTTGGTCGTGACGCGCATAGGCACGTGATATTCAAATCTTGACGATTTCAGGCGGTTCCTCAGTTTTTCCAGCTACGGTCCTAAATGTTCAACTTTTCATGGGATTAACAACTAACTTCTAACTTGTATATACCGTTGACGCTGTGGAAAATTATGCTGGCTCTCGTTTTAATGTAGAAATAAAAAATATAGCTACATCAACTTTATCACAACAATTCAATCTGAATATTCCCGTGAGATTGGAGCATTTTCTTGTTTTAATTCAGATACTTTCGAAACGTTGTATTTTCTAGAAGCGTTTTTTAAATGAATTTTAAAATTTGATAAGTGCGCACCACTTTACGAAACACTGACACTGACTACTGATGGTCGATGACATATGAAACGAAAAATAGATTTTCATGGGTTTTTTTTATACTGAGAAAGAAAAGATTGTCCGTCAAAATATTACAAGATACAAATCCCGAATCGGCAATGGCTGTATAGTTTGCGCAACACTCAGCATTTTGCGGCGCATTAATGGTTTGGTTATAGCTGTATTGGAAATTGTGGTCTACTTTTTTTTCTTGCGTTATTTTTCACGTTGCACGTGACTCAAACGGCACCAGGTCAGATTTTGAGGCAGA
Source organism: Phenganax marumi (assembly GCA_025400095.1). Lineage (NCBI taxonomy): Eukaryota > Metazoa > Cnidaria > Anthozoa > Malacalcyonacea > Clavulariidae > Phenganax > Phenganax marumi. The sequence continues at coordinate 42,931 of JAODVM010426050.1, forward strand.
TATATATAGTACTCAGGATTAAGTCATTTGCAATGTGACATGCGGTTTGCAATACAGTGCAAAATGATAAGTAAAGTACATTGGCGGCAAACTGATTTTATCAGCACACCCATAGCTATAAAGAATCGTTATGAGTGCACATTGACTGCAACAACTTCTACAAGCAAGAGCAAGTTTTTCAACAATTTTTAGTTCAAATGTGATGAATGAATGCTGGTGCACATAAGTTTCTTCATCAGTTTAATAAAATAAGACTCAATGACAACGCTGAATTGTTTCCATCAGATTTGAGCGGAGACCACACGCAGTATGACGTTTGCGGAAGCCTCAGATTTATGCAATCACAGAGGCGCAGCCCTAATATGCATGTGGGGTACTCAGCTGTATTTATTATCATGACTACGTAGTGGTCGTCAGACTTGCTCCGAGTCACGCTTCGGAATCTCCACAATGCAATGCGATGCTGACGAACTCGTTAATACAAATGATAGAATATTGGTTATTTGCCAATCATCTCATTTCATGGTGGTTAGAATGTACATGAGATTAGCACTCGGTTGTACCAGAAATTTGCATTGCATGACCAGTTTCTATGACTATAGCTTCACCACTAGAGGCTTCCAGACGCTTCGCAGAAACGTCTCGGACGTGCGCACATTTTCGGCAACTGCTCTTTAATCTTTAATCTTTAATCTTTAAAAAATTTAAACACGGTAGCCATTCAGCAAGGGAGCTGCTTTTCAATGGGCCGTGTATCTCACCATAATCTATCCAATTACAATTAAGTTGTGAACTGATTTACTGTTCAGTTTCACACTATATCTAAATCTTACAAAATTCTTATTTACAAAACAATTAAAAACATGTACTGTAATAACTTGATGCCGTCAACAGTCATTCTCCGTAAGACTAAAATGCTTAAAAATTCTTTTTTTAAAGCTTTTGATTGAAAGCTGCTGAAATCTGTTGACGACATCATCTGGAAGTTCGTTCCACGCCGAAGCTTCTCTATAGGAGAAAGATTTTTTCATAAAATCAGATTTGGGTTTTTTAAGTGGAGCTTACGATCATTGCCTCGTAAATCATAGACTTGATTTCATTCCACTTCGTCAAAACTCAGAATACACATTACATTGCATCCTAAAAAGTATAGAGTGTTCTGCAAGGTATTCTGAGAAATGCAGAGTTTCGTTGCATCAATTGTTAAAAATTTAAAGAAGTAAAAGTTTTATCTAACTTTGCACCGGTAACGCAAACAAATAGTACTCAGACTGTAACACACTGAGATGGAATCATTGGAAGAAAAACATCCTGTAAAGAGAATCGTTCGCTTTTTATACGGAATATCAATTAGTATTTAATGATTTAGCTCAAAATAGTCAGAGAAAGTAACCATCATGTCAATGGTAATCATTTGTTTATTGATACTATTAAAATGACTATCTATATGGCGAAAAAGATGAGTTTTGATAGATCGTTTAGACAAGTGTAAAGATGAGAGAGTGCGTATGTTGAGTAAAAAACTCTTCCAGAGTTGTGCTGCCAGATGAAGGAGGACCTCGATTTAGTTTCTATGAAGTCCTTGATGCAGGATGGAGCTAGATCGTGTATGGCTTTAAAACCAAGTAATAGCTAGCACTTTAACTTGTCTTCTTGCGTGTATCGGGAGCCAGTGTAATTCATACAATACAGTCGTAGTGTGAGGATATTTCGAGGTTCCGTCATTAATCTTGCGGCGCCGTTTGGAACACGCTGCAGTCTGCTTTCCGGGGAGACCATAAGCTGTTGCAGTGGTCGAGCTTACTTGTGATAAATGTATGAACTCAGATCACTTGCTCAATATTAAGTATGCTATGTACCATGAAATTGTATGGCATTTGCCAAATTGTAGCTTTAATCTAAAAAGCAAAGCTGAAAACGACGGACGACCTCCTAGTCAAAAAGAAAGGATTTAAACACATTTGTCGATGCTACACCCCTCAGTATCAGTGCTTTGTTTCCTTAATTTAAGTGAGTGTCACCACCACCGTTGTCCTGGCAACAAGATAGACTCTCGCGCGTCATACATAGCTAGCTCTTGAAGTTAAGCTACTTTTAGACATCCATTCCTGGAGCTATGTGATTTACTTTTAAATGTGCTAGTGCGCTTTTGACGTAAATTATTGGGTCTATCACGTGAATCCAACACGACCTCACCTGACTTTGCGAAGTTACGTTGTACGTCAGGTAAATTCATGTTTTTGTAAGTCTCTCTGAGTGCTAGTCTGTGAAATGCAAGTTGAAATATCGAATTACCCTGTGGTTATAGTCGAAAAAATTAGTCGGAGATATTGACTGCATTCCATTTCAGCCGCTCTGCCTCGCGGGCGTGAATTTTTGTATCTGCGAAGCAGATATAATGCTATCGCACGCGTACCGTACCGTACCGTACCGTACCGTACTTTTAGCC